>JAJGOT010000061.1:1517500-1550000 GCA_022457155.1 Cladopsammia gracilis | reverse complement strand
GAACAACGAGAGCATACATTACAAAGACTTCGAACCTAGGCACACCGTTTGACTAGGTTCAAACGCCTTGACAAAATGCCGCCATTAGAATTCTGAACGAAACCGATCAGGAGAGGCGACACCGACTGGAAGTGTTGGACAAAATGATTCTGTTTGTAGACGCAACGAGAGGAGGCAAGAATTACACGATCAGCTAAATACTCGTGACGAATATCTTTCATACCTGATACGGTACGTAGGGAAAAGCAAACATTGATTACAGGGAAGGCTCAGAGAAGAAGAGCGATTAAGAAATGTAGCTCAAATCACTGGCTAAACTACTGAGGATAATCAAACAATGAAAAATAATTCTCATACTACACACTGTAATTTGATGTTTATTGATATTCTCACTAACGTCACTAAGGAACTTTTTAAATGATCAAAACTACAGATCACACAGGTGGAAATTATTTCCCAAATATACAACATTTACATGATGTAGCATTGTTAGTGAATGAAACAGTGATCGAGTTGTATACGTATACAGTATCTTGAGTTTACAGAATTCATAAAATAGTTCAATAAGAAATAAGTAACGAGAATTTCTGTTTACAATTTGGATAAAAACATTTTGTTAGGAAAAAACAATTTTCTGTTAACAATCATGACCAGCTAATCACTGTAATGTCGATGTGTAGCAACCGTACACATGTAGCTAAACACATGACACATCAAAATTACTGCTTCACATTTATTATTGGAACGGTGATCAGTATCTTAAATCTCCTCACAATATCAGTGTACGAGCAAGTACATAGAGTATACAAATTGAGAACCTGATAACCTTCAACATAAGTTGTCAGTGGAAATTGAATACAAATTCACTGTAGCTATATGGCTATGTGAACTGCATTGACACCAGTAAGGAGAATGTACATCAACAAATTAATTTTGATTTCAAGATTTTTAAAGGCGCTAACTGGTCATGAAGGCCTAAGTCCTGGTCTTAACCTATAAATTATCCATCCAGGTCTCTATACATTGCTTATGGTATTTGCAGAGAATCTGTTGCTTCATCTTGAATATTCATGTTTTCTAATCAATTTTGTAATTCCCATGACCTGTATCCAAAATATAGTATTGTTACTGCTGGGAGAATCTCATGCCACTTTCACCATTGAGTTGTTATTTTTTGGACAACATCACTTTTCAGCAGCAGTGACCTCCTGTGATCTCAACCATTCAAACGAATAGAGAATTGCATTACCAATTGTTTGATTCCCAGTATATAGAACAAAAACTATAGCAGTATGTAAAGGGAACAGGAGATAGCACTAGCTCACAAGTTTCAAAAATGGAATTTAATTGAGACAATCAAAATAAACAGAACACCACTGCATATTGTCCTGGACCGAAGATGTGGGGGGGGGGGGGGGGGGGGGGGGGGGGGGGGGGAGGGGCAGTCCCATGGCAGTCCCATGGCAGTTACATTGCAGTTACAGCGACCCACAGCTCAAAACCTAACACTGACCAACACCAGCTCTCCAGGAAGACAGGGCACAAAGTACAAGTTAAATTGAAGAGACTGAGAATTAACGAAAATGTCTCAACTTTAAATGAGGTCATTGCCATCGAGCAACCCAACCTCTCCATTTAAATCAGAAATTCCTCCCTCCCACATCGCTAAAATTTTGCAGTGCATCCTCCCCCAAGCTTCGCGAGGTTCTGCGAGACACGTATTTCTAGTATAAAAGGTTTCACGGTCGGGACCGCCATTATTAAAGTAGGGCAAACGTGGTGCAAAATACAGTGTTTGTATGAGAATTCAATGTTGAATATTCACGGTAAAATTTAATTTCTGGAATATCTATAGTCTGTTAGCTTAAGATATCCTGCAAACGTTTTTAGAGCAATTAAATTTGAGGGTTGTGATTGTTCTGGGAAGCGCATGTTTTCTTTCCCAGTTTTAATACAGAGAAATGCATGGAAAACTCAAAAGCAAACATGGGCTTCCCAGAACAATCACAACCCTCAAATTTAATCACTCTAAAACCTTTTGCAGGATATCTTAAGCTAGCAGACTATAGATATTCCAGAAATTAAATTTTACAGTGAATATTTGATATTGAATTCTCATACAAACACTGTATTTTGCAACACGTTTGCCCTACTTACAAAATGGCGGTCTCGACCGTGAAACATTCTATTAGGGCCAGTCCTACACTGAAGTAGTTCTGCAGTATGCTCAGTACTGTACACAGTTATCGCCATTATCCCAGCATTGCGTAAGGCATTAAAATATAAAATAAATTACATACATGTATTCAATACAGTCGTATTTTTTTGCATTCCCAATGTTTAATATTGTTATATAGGCAAGCTCCCATAAGCAGCCATCTATCCCATACAACTCTAGTGGCCACTTACACTTACTTACACTTTTTCACATCCCGACTGGGTATCCGCTTATTAGAGCTTCTACTGTATTCTTATTCTAGCTGAATCCTCAAAATATCCACACAATAATTAATTTATAAAGTTAGAGCTCTATTAAATTATTATTAACAGGGTGTCAATATTGTAAACAGAAAGAATCTTTCATTTGGCTGATTTTTCAATCTTTCAAGGCATAGTTCACATATTATACTACAAATACAGCATCATTATTTATCAATCTGCAACATCTTACCTTAGTACCTTAGTACCTTTTAGTGTATTGAGCCAAAAAATAGAATAAGAACTATTTTTGTAGTCAAGTGGATTTTCAGGTTGTTGTCTCATTTGTTACAAATTGTGCATGTGTCAGTTTATGTGTTATTTTAGAATCGGTACCCTTGAGGGGTAACTTTAATATCCATTTGAGCTACAGCCATCAAACATTAGGTTCTGGTACCTTTTAGGGTGTTTTTCGAATTTTTTTGACAGGCACCCCATCATATTTATATGGGAGTTTCCCCCCTCCCAGGGGGGGGGGGGCGCTCTTTCTCAGAGCTAATATAATGAAGAAGAGAAAAAAAGCACTTAAAAAGGCTAAAATTTTAATTAATTCACAAATGCAAAAAGTGACAAATTTGAAAGTCTTCCGCATAAACAAACACTATTTTGGAACCATCTTGAGCAATTAACAATATTTTTTGTCTACATTAGTGAAACCTGACTCCTTAAGTGTCTGCTCCATCATTTTGCAGTAATTCTTCATCTCATAAATATACTGAAAGGATTTCTATCACAATCATTTGGGAAGCTATACTAGTACACATAGCCGTCATCGATGGACTCTCTCTCGGATTCTGTGCTATCATTTAGTCACTCTCACTCTCACGTGTCAACCGGGCAGTCATTTAAATTTCCCCACGATCAAATGTTGTTTTAACCGGCACAAATATTCCTCAAAACTATGTGAAATTTTCCAAATTTTCTCAAATTTGCTTAACCCTTTAATTCCCAATATTAAAATACAAATTCTCCTTTCTTGTCCTCATACATGTATTGCAGAAGTAGTGAGAAGTTGTTCAAATATCTTGAGAATTCATCTTAGGTGATCATATCCTTAATTCTCATGACCTCTCTGAGTGATGAAGCATTGATATTATAAGGAGAAATTTGATGCTGATCACTATTGGGGCTTAGGGCCCATTACACTACCTTTTGAGGTTGTTGCTAGGGAAAAATCAGTTTCCTCTAGCTCAGCAAATGTTTGCTTATGTTTGACCAAATTTGAACAACAACCTTTAAGTACACCTGTGGTTTGAGTTATGACGTCATCAGGCCACGCCCATTGTCACGTGACCCAAAACAGAAAAATGAGCATAACTTCAGAAACTTACAGTTTTATCCAAATTATTTGGTATCGTTCGATTTTATACACCATTTAAAAAAAACTTAAGTAGGCATTTTCCCTAAGGATGAAAAATAAAAATAATACGACGAAAAATGTGTTATCAAAACCACATTTTTGCATCTTAGTTTTTGTTTTTGATTTTTCGCAAAAATGGAATTTCTGGCGTTTGAGTGGCTACGAATTAGCCCGAAATGTAATATTTCTGCGGCACGAGAGCAACAGGGTCTGGGTCCTGTTAGATGATGTTGCATCATGGGTAGTACTGCTTTGTATATAGCTCGTGGTGGATCATTCTAGACCGACACTGCTTCTCACTCACTTCATCAATTATTTTGTTATTAAATGAAAGAAAGAAAATGAACTGCAACTTAGAGCATTAATTAAGAGCCTCGTAGGATGGGCTGTTTGGAGCTTGGGCCTTGGTTCCTACTCAGATTTCCTGTCATTTTTTCCCCAAGGGGTTTTTTAAGGCAGGTTTTTTCTGGCCTCCGTCTAACCAAAGTGGTTTTGTACGTGGTTGCTCAGCTCCGTTAGGTGTTTTACTGTGATGGCGATTATTGGATAAGGCTCAGTGTAGCACTATTTGCTGTAATAGTCCCGGTGCCGCGGCCGAAACCTGCAAAATAAACCTATTGGACAGGTATATAATTACAGTCTGTTGTGTAGTGAAGCAGAAATAGCATGCTTACGTTTAACGATAAATCTTTGATCTTTCGATTTAATTTTTTTAAAACAAATTAGCCTCTGTTTGTGCCAGGTTAGGTTCGCCTTTGTCTTTACCAGAAGTAGGTGGCCTGTTGTCAGTCTGGGCTTCCTGTGCTATAAATTGGAAACTGCCGATCTCTTGAAGTAAGACCTTCATTTCGACCATTTTGTTAGGATTTGTTGAGTATTTGGTCGAGAAAGTTGCCTTTCTTTGCAGACAGGGAGAAACAAGCCATGCCTGTGTCTGTCAGATCACAAGCCTTTGATTACTTCAGCTGGCATGGGTGAGCCGGAAAATGCCTTCAAGTTCAAAATGTCCAAGGCATTGTTTTTGGAAACTTATTCATCTGTTAGACAGATTCTCTTGAATTTGAAGGGCAGTATGGTACTTACATGGAAACAAAAACTTTTCTCTTTGTTTCTTTTTCAAACAACAGTCGAGAATCTTAGGAGCAAAAAAAATATAATTACAGCAATTTACTAGATATCCTCCAGTGCAGTGGCAATTTTTTTTCAATTTTGTCCTTATTATTTTCCCCCCCCCCCCCCCCCCCTCTAAAATTCAGTTTTGAAATTGTACGGAGTCTCGCGCGAAGCTGCCTGTCACTTTCTCCAGACGTAAAATTGAACTTGATTTAGCTCGGCATAGCAACCGCATTACTTAGCAACGGAATAGTGTAATGAACCCTTAAAGGGTTAAAATTCATAGGGTATTGTCAAAACTATGTGTCCTAGGAACCGAAATTATGCTAATCAGTATTGGCAGGCCAGGCCATTTTGTAAGAAGAAAGTCTAGGCCCTCAATGGAGGGCTGTAAATTAAAGCTGTTAAAATCAAGCCTATGTAATGAATTGTTATTTATTTTATTTAATTGTTGTTTCTCCTTTTTTTTCAGGTTTCAATGTTCATCGCTGTAGTCACCTGATTTAAACATGTACTAGTCAAGTTTTAACTTGGCTTAATTGAGGAGTCTTACGGTTTGTATACCAGCTGGCAATGGCAACGTTTTCTTCTGAGCAACTTAATTTTTTTAAGTTCTCCACTGTCGTGTTTGATGAATTTCCAGCCGCCCTGCGCAAAGTGTTTGTGGAAATGTGGGACACACTAGTGGCTACTAAACATGGCGGCCAAAAGTGGGATAACTCTGGAACAGTTCTCAACTTGTTCCTGAAAAACGAGGGTGGTGCAGCAAAAGTGCCCACTCTAGATAAGTTCATTGAGGAGTGGGACTGCACAGCTCTGTTTAAAGCCACTCTATTCGCTCAAACCTTTGCCATGCCAGATGGGAGTGCACGTGGAGGTGTGGCTACTCTGTACACGCTTTATGTAAAACCCCATAGTTTACCAAGTGGAACATTTCATCCCTCTGTTTTGAGCCCATCTGGAAACCAAGCTGAGACATTTGCTTTAGCTGTGGATCAGCTTCGGTTACTACGAAACACTCTTTGTCACCAAATTAGTGCAAAGAAAATTGACAAAGCTACCCTAGATCAATACTTGTTGCTGGCCAAAGAAGCTTTTGCTGCACTGGGACAAAAAACTTTCAAGATTGACAACATTGGAAAGCTAAGTGAAGAAGAATTTCCCGCAGGTAGGATTCAACAGCTAGAAGATGAGTTGAAGAAAGAGAGAGCTGCTGCCATCAAATTTAAACAGATAGAACATCATCTTGACCAAATCGAGTCTGAAGTGAAAGGAGTCGGGACTGACGTAAAAGATGTGAAAACTGATCTTGCAAATGTCGGGACTAACGTAAAAGAAGTAATAACTGGTCTAGCACATGTAGGATCAGAGGTGAAGGAAGTGAAGGCAGTTTTACAGGTTATTATGCAAGCCATGCAAATGGAAAATCCTGTGAAAGGTAAGTTTAAATGTCATGTAACAGAAGTCGTGTCCTTTTAAGCCCGCTCCCCTTGCGCCTTCAGAGAAGTTCAAATGTATCAATCTAGTGTTGTTTTTAGTTACATTATTGCATTCAGCTTTCATTTGATGACGCATTGTCTGTATTCTAACTGCCATCATTGAAAGCTAGCCTTCTCTGCCTGAACGAAAAATATTTAAGTCAGGTTTTAATGAATATGTTGAAGATAAAAATGAAAACACCTAGATGGAAAAGCAATGAGATTTAAGCAGTTAAAAGCTACAATAATAATACTTCCCATTCAGTTGTTTCTGAACCGTTACTTTCGGGTGGCGCGTTACTTTCGGAAATTACTGTAGGTCCGAAAATTAACGTTACTTTCGGGGGCCCGCTACTTTCAAAACTCTACGGTATTGCAATTTGTGGTAGGTTGGAGTTCAAATATAGATTAACCGGACTATTTGTTAGGGAAGCATTTATTTAAAAACTAGAGGATGATTTTTTTTAAATCTTTAGTATTTTTATGCCTAAATAACACAAACCCACTTTAAACGCGTTACATCTGCTTGACCGCAGCCTTATGTTAATTGCCATTAAATTTGTACTATGAAAAGAATTTTCACGATCGCTTTGGCACTCAGCGAAGCATAGCAGTGTGAAGCATGCATGGTAAACTTGTTGATTCAATTGCGCACAAATATGTAGAATGTAGAAAAAGAGAAAATCCTAAAAAACCCCAGCTGTCAACAAATAATACGGCAATGAAACTTGGCCGAAGACGAATTCAAAAGTTCCCTATATACTTGTAATTTTATTTTCTGAAGCGATAAGAGGAGAGCCCTGGGAACGAGGTTGATGGTGAAAATATTGTTTCATTTTGTCAGGAAAACACAGCATCGACGAATGGACAAAAAGAAAAGCGACTTTATCAATTTTTGATGAAAAAATATTCAACCCAATTTTATTCGAAAACGCTCTCAGAATATTTTCAAACTTTGCAGTCTGAAGACCGTTTTAAAAGTTTAGGTCTTGATGTTGAGAAAATTACCAATATGCAGAAACCATGACATCATCAGATCGTTGTTATGGTAACACCGATGTCAATCAAATCTACTTTTTTGGAAAGTTCATTTCATCTATTGTATGTGTGAAGCAGCTTGCCTCGGTCCGAGCTCTGAGACAGTGAAGTGTCAGCCGTTCAAACTTCGTCATTCAGGCACCCCAGGCTATGTTTAAGCCCGAGTAGGCGGGTTACCCGCCCAGCTGGCCGGGTCATTTTCCCTCCATGAAAACAGGCTCTTTACTCGATACCTTGAACTGCAGTAACCTCTGAACATTTTTAAATGTTCTGATTTGCTGGCCGAAGAAGATCAGACAAGACGGTAATAAAGGCCGCTGTATTCATATTTGGAAACTCGTTCCAATGTCGACGCTATCTGACTTCGCTCTTAAATCTAGATTCATTCTTATGCTAACGGCTGTTTGTATTTCAGTTTTCTCTTAGCCACTTTTATGACGTCTAAAGAGAGTAAATTTCACTTTTGGTTCAAATATAGTTTCATTTCCTTGATAATGACCTCAGAAGTGACAAAACTATATCGAAAAATTGTTTCTGCCGTTTTAATCAAAATGTAGTGAAGGTTAACAAAATAAATAATTGAACTAAAACATGTATTAGAAATACTTATAACAAAGCATATATATTTCATACACCTGGGTACAGGCATTTTGGAAGTATGATTTTTAAAAAAACGTGATGTAACCGTTAACTGATTTTCTAATAACCATGTTGGTTAATTTAATTCCGGACAGCGGCTCGACTTCGAATCCACATTGACGCTGAGCTCGTTCCAGGACCTGACGGCGAAACTACAGGGATCGTGGTTGCCTCACCGGCATCCCAGTTGTCGTTACAGAGTTCGGAAATACCAACTACATCCAGTCAGCAACACAATATTGACGGGTCGGCAACAAGTTTGGTGACCACATTAAGTAACCAAAGTGTTGCGAATGTCACACAACAAGTTTTAAACCACATTGCGGTAAAGTACCTTCAAGTTCACAGCCTATCTACACCGGAGCATTTCAGTGATTTTGAAAACTATATGGCAAGAATCAGGAAAACGATGGTTGTGGGTACAGACCCTGGAAGTCTGATCATAACGGTGGAATGTGGCTCGCTCCAGATCCTTGATGAGCTATGGGAAGACTACCGTACAGGCCACCTTAATGAAATGGCACAGAAATTACTTGTGACGGAGGACATTCTGAAAGAGTTCAATCTCTTGGAGGTGAAACTCACAACAACCATTCTGGAGGAAGAGTATAGAGCTTGTCGAGAGTACTTTTTGCAGTTTCAAGGTAAATATTAAGCATTTAGCGACTGGTCCTAGGGGAAACAGTTCTTTTTTTTCCCAAGAACCTCACTATTAGGGATTTAAACAGCCACGACGGTGACGGCGAGGACAACGGAATGTGTGTGTGTTTTTTTTAACAGCGTTAATGAGCGTAAACAATGACTCTAAAAGTGTCTTATGCACTTTGGTACATTTCTTTGCAGTCCTCTGCCCGGCTACCAAACGAAATTAGCAAATTTGAGGTTTAAGGAGGAACGTGGAAACACGACAGAGAATTTTCCTTTCTCCATCTGAACAGAAACGCCGTCATTATGATCATAACTCCTGGATGGCTGAGCTAAATTCGACAGGGTGATCGATTGGAAATGATATAATCGCAAAAAAAAATCAGTTTTTAATTGACGTTTTCCTTGATGTTGCCGCGTCGTGGTTTCTTAAGGTCCTTCATAGCGAAGTACTCGTGGGGCCAAAGGCCCGCTGCGGAGCCCCATACTCATACAACCAATGCCCGTCATTTTTCATGGTCATGGCTAGCGGAATGTTTCGCGGGCGCGCGTTCGTAACATGTGTGTATGTACGTCCGAGTGTTGGGCAGGACTAGCTTGCCTATGCGTATGACGTCATGCAACATCCCGGATCTTAGCAATTTTGAAACCAAAGCGAAGCTTTGTTTTTCACGCGGCTACACAGCCGTCAGCTCGGTAAACACTTTTCCCACTTTTATTGTTGGATCTTTCGCTGTGTTTAGCGGAGAAGTATATACCTCTTATTAGCCGAGTTCGAGGTCCGTACCGTAAGTTACGGACCGAGTTTTTTTCCTCGATTTATGGCCCAAGCGCGCGGCCATAAATCGAGGAAAAAAAACGAGGATCCGTAACTTACGGTACGGACCGAGAAAAACGAGGCTAATAAGATATTTATTATATCTCTAAATCGGAGATAAAGGAAAACCTTTCAAGTCAAAAGATGGACGGCTTCATTTGACTGACGTACGTCACAAGAAAGCAAAGAGCAAATTTTATTGGCTTTCAATAATAGTGTGATCGGTCCTCGATTCGGCGTGAACTTGCGTGGCTCTTGAATGAAAACTATATAAACGAATTAATTTACTCTTCCATGTGTTCGATAGGACGACGGAAACCTGACACAAGGTAGTTTTCTTTGAAAAAATTCTTAGTTACTGGCGAAGACAAGTGAAGAAAAGAAGAATGAAAACGCCGCGATAAAATCGCCAAAACAAACGTGTTTGTCAAACTGGAAAATGTGGCTGTGTCAGCATTTCGGTCTACAGCGGTGAACGGAGGAACTCTCAAACTACAAAAAGGATACTGAAAATATCTCATCAAATACTGCAAGCTGTTTTTGGCTTTTCGTTGTGCTTTAGCCGGGCTTCATGCCAAACTTTGTGCATGGACGAGTTTGAATTTCAATCGCACCTGACAAATTTCAGGAAATTTTCAGCGTGAGCTGCAGCAAGAGCTGAGCGTATTTGCGAATACGCAAAAATTGTTTTCGGGGAATCCATTGCAAGGACAAAAATGTCGCTGAGGAATCAAGGTACACTTTTAGCGTAATTCTGTAGCCTCAAGTTTGTTCTTCTTGGAGCCACTGCCACAAACGATCTCTGAACTAGACAAGAACTTGATCAAACTAAGCTAGCTTATATAATACAGTTTACCGATGGAAGCCGTTTCAAGTTGTTTTGCAGCTTTATGTTTTTCATAGAGAAGTTTTCTTACAAAGAAAGGTACTGTTTTTTCAATGGTGAATTAAATTGTTAAAGTTAAACGAATTTGCCAAGTTACTCGAGTTTTTACAACTTACAGCTTAAAAGCTAAATACCAAAACAATAAGCATGTAAGCTTTGTACTCAAGAAAATTGTCAATGCTTTTTGATTCGCGGCTATAAATCAGTTTTTTTGCTTTAGCTAATTTCATCGAAGAGAGTTTTTGTAACCTGATATGTTAACCCATTATTTTAGCTCCATACGTTTTCTATGGATAATTTTTAATGTAGAAAACAACTTTTGTTAGCGGATCAGTAGACCGATGCGGGACTCTCAGATTTTGCGGTCCGTACTGTAAATTACGGACCGGAAATTCGAAAATTGACTAATCATAGCGCGCGTACTAACCGAGAGATATAATAAAAGTCGTTATTTCCCTGCATTTTTTCGCGGTTTGCTACTCAAGACAGGGATACTAATTAAGGGATACTCAGAAGCCGCTTTAGTGGAAAAGGAAGAGAGCTTTTAGGGATAAAATCTTGCTTCGAGGAACTTCATACGTTTTTATCAATGCGGGGAGATGTTTGTTTTTATTACGGATTTCAGAACCTAAGAAGCAGAGATTTAAAGAATTTCCAAGCAAGCGATGGACTTAAAGGTAAAACAGATTACATTTTTCGATGGGAATTTATGTTGATATCAATCTGTGATTGACTTTTTCTTTGTGTTCTTGTTAGTTTGGAGAATTGTTTTTAAAACGTGCTTAAATTCAGTTGTATCGATTTCTTGAATTTCATCGAAGGCAGCTCGAACTCGATGCGCTATAAATGGTACGCGTTTTGCTTTTAAACATAAACTAATGGAGATTTGAATAAAATTTTTCGAAAGAAGATTGTGTTGTCCATTTTTGAGTTTGTTCATTCATTACATAGATTGAAAAGCGATTTTATGTAAACAAAACAAGACTTGGATTTTATAGTTCTATCTTCACTCGCGTCGCCTTATGCAAATATGTTTGTGTATTTTTGCAAGTTTGATTTCCAAATCAGTTTCTCGGGCAATTTTTGACAAGCAGCAAGTGTATTTTATTCGGAAGGTAGTCGTACTAGTTATTCTAGACGGAGAAAAAGTTATTTTTGTGAACTTTTGTACGGTCTAAATGTACTGTGCAGACGGTCGCGTAATACTGTTTTTGAGAATTGCTAGAATTGAAAAATAGCCCGGTTGTCAATCTTAATTCTTGTGCTTCCGACCTTTAACCTTAGTTTAGTTTACCTTGGTTAAGCTTGTTCATAGAGCGACGCTGTTAGGCTCAGCCTATCATATAAAATTATATTATTTTGCATGCGGATCGACAGGAAACAAAGCTCGCTGTTTTTTCCGTGGGGGTATTGATTAAGTGTTTGTTATACACCCAAACTCAAAAACAAAAACAAAAAGAAAAGCAATCGCAACGCTGGCGTTAACGTGATGGGAACGAGAACGTGGACAAAATATGCATTTTTGCAAGTGTGTTAATTAGCAAAACAGCAGTTTTGTACGTCGTTAATAAAGAATTATAAAATAACTGAGATACTACGCGCGTTCTGATTGGGCAAAGACCTATTGACTATTGTGCCGGTAAACTCATAGAAAACCGCACAAGAGAAACTGTAAAGTACAGTATTGTGAAAAAGTCATGCAAACGAAATTCGCCGAATTTCGGCGAATTACGCGAATTTCGGCGAAAAAATTGCGAAATTTCGCTTCAGACGAAATATCCACGAAATTTCGCCTACATTTCGGATATCTATTGTTCAAGTTTCGGCGAAATTTCGCGGGCTAGGCGAAAAAGTGAGACGAAATTTCGCGGTTCTTAACGAAATATCGCCGCGAACTTTCGTTTCGGCTAGACGAAAATTCGCTTCATACAAACGAAAATTCGTTTCGGCTAAACGATAATTCGCCTGCGCTAAACGAAATTTCGTTTCTTCGCGAAAGTTCGTGGGCGCTAAGCGAAACTTAGCTGACCTTTGTTTTTATAAACTCACGAACTTTGGACTTGCGAACTTATAAACTGGCGAACTTACTGTTAACTCACGATGATTGTGTACATGTGTAGAGTATGTCCACCTTGTCGTCCAAGAAAGGGAGGTTAAGTATATGTAATCGCATGGGCCCGAGTAAAATTAAGGATTAATATCACGCGTGTTTTCAGAAGCTGTAGAAATTCGCGACTCGGGCAATTTCTACAGCTTCTGAAAACACAAGTGATATTAATCCTTAATTTTACGAGGGAACATGCGATTACTTGTTTATAATGTAGAGGGCAAAATTATAGGGAAACCTTTCAGACTTTTTAAGAGTCACTCAGACTTGAAACTATCCGAAGTGAAAATACTCTCTCGCAAACTTTTCAACTCACTGTGGTTAAATAAATTTCTTTTCGGTCAAAGATGCATTTGGCTGTTATGTACATCTAGAGAACATAGCCTGATTTTTATTGATAAAAGATAAAAAGATAAAAGATTTGTTGTGCGATGTCGCAGAAGTTTCCAACATGTTCAAAACCTGATGGAACTTGGCGCCGATTTTGGGGGAAATCGCAGCAAATATCGCACCCAAATCGCACAGGAAATCGCCGCTAGTTTACACTTGCGACAAAAGTTGCATTGGAGAGCGCGACAAACGGGCCTTTAGTTCTCGATAACATTCCGCCATGAACAGTGCTGAAAATCCCTTTACGCGGGCGACCGGGAACCGGCGCCGAATGTGGCGGGGTACTTAAAATGGCCGGCATTTCTGGGATTTTCCCGTACCACAAACAAACCCGTTGGTTAATCACCGTGTTGCTTGGTTAAGGCAAGTCTGTGTGTTTTTGGACAGACAGAATTTGTTTTCATCGGCAAAAGAGTGTTATTTTGGCTTAAGAAACTGACTGATTCACTAATTTTCCACTACGAGGAAAGCAGTGACGTAACGAACATGCGCAGTGCATTATTCAGCACTGTTCCACCATGTTCTGCAGTTGTTTGTTCTTACTTTTTATTAAAATGCAGAAGCCGCTGACAATACCGACGTTGCATATTTGTTCAAACACGGGGAAATTTAGTTGTTGATACGGTTTTTTTTATCGAAAACAATGAAACTAGTTTTCCTCTTGGCGAAGGAAAACTCGTTCGTATCGAAAACTAAATTTTTGCCAGTTTGTTATTGATAACAGGATCTTATTTAGTTAGTCATCAAAAGAGTGCCTGGTTTTCACAAGCGATGGAGTCGGAGTCGTATAATCGGAGTCATAAAGGCGCTTACGATTAGTAAATATCAATCAACGGAGTTGTCATAGTAATTTAATAAAAAGCACACTATATGACTGGGATTGAAAATATTCACGTTTTAAGAATTCTCCAGAAATAACAGCTGCATGACTTGCATGAGTTAAGCTCGACGGAATCAGAACTTTTCCATTTTCTTCCTTGCGCTTATGACTCCCTCGCTTACGATCCAGTGAAAACTAGATTGTCGGAGTCCGTTTGATTTTCACTAGATACGCTTCCGATTACGACTCCGACTCCCTACCTTAATTAAAGTGGGCGCGTCAAGTCGTGGCCAAATGAAATCCCAAGTTGATGCAAGTTTTAACTTGTGTTGACCTTTGACTCCGTTCTCTCCGGGCTTAATGCAACTTGCAACTTATATTTATTAATTTTAATAAATAAGGCAATTACATCAATATCATCATTTCTTTATTTACTACGTCATAAACTATGCCTTTTGTAAGTTCACTACACCGTGTTTTATTTATAGAGTTATATTCGAAGGTAGTGGAAACTGAAACAACAAGTGAGAAGGAAACATTTTCAACGATGTCCGCTATGGATGAGCCAATGGATTTTTCAGTACCTTCAGGTAAGGCCGTATTTTTATATAGGGAATGCAAAGTCTTCCTGAACATTTCTTCCTATTTCAAGTGAGCACTAACAATTCCCCCTCCCTCCCTACATATACCGGTACACAAACCTGAACGGAGAGGGCGGTGAAACTCACAAAAACTATTTTGAGATTACCTGTTGCAGTTTCAAGGTGCAGAGATTTGGTCTTTATTGACTGTTTATTAATCGATCAGTAAAGTGCTCTATCTGCTCTTCAAAGACGACGTTCCTCCCTCTTTGCGATCTAAAGAAGTAGGGATTTAAGGTGGTTTAATACAGTTTTCTGGAGACCATACCAACATTTTTCAATCGGCTTTTAAGCGGCCTTCTCCAAGTCAGATCAACGTGAAATTTTCACCACTAACTGGTTTTGAATGGAAGTTTGGCAAGATATAAAGGTGCGAATTCTTAGAATAAATTCCACACGTGCTCATTTCGTATTCATAAACAAAACTCTGAAAACTGCTTGTCAGCTTCACCTGAGCTCAGATGCGGAGCAGCTTATAAAAAAAAAACAACGATTTCTCCAATTGCAAGCCCTTCTAAGCAAAAAGCAGTACCTTGAAATTCATGTGGAAGGAGTTTGACACCAAACTGCAGGATAATTTTCGAAAAATGATGGAAAACGCAGCATTGGAGATTTGAGCAGGTTTTGGAGCATTTTATAATATTTACAGTACTAGTGAATACTTTTTAACGGTTCGCACGATTTGCAATCGGCTTATAATTCAGATTTTGCAAGCATTGGGAAGGCTTCTCCCGGAAATTTGGGTTCGTAGATTGTTTAGTCAAAGAGCATGAAGTATTTATAATTTTAACAGAATTTTAGGGCTAAAATTTGATGGCGTTAATTCTTCCGCATTTCTGCTCCAACGATTTTGCTGAAACTTGGTAAGGGTATGTATTAAGTCAATGTAAGCCGATTCCAGAAATTTAACACAAATATAACAGCAAAATTTTTCACAGGGTGCGATTTTGTTCAAAAAGTGGGGTTCATTTCAACCCGATTATCACTAAATATATTTTTTTCCCACGAAAATCGAATTCTATCATATTATTGCCAGGTAAAAGCTGTAAGTTTTCGCAAAGTTTTGGAAGCATCGCTTTAGAGCCGGAAAAGTTATGAGACAAAGGTTGTCATAGACGAGTGCGCCCGAAATAACAACGGAGCCACCTAAATCGAAAGTGTGATAACGTCAGCGAGTGTGAAATTCGCATGATTATTCGCTTGTCTATCCCAGAGACACCCTGGATCCAGAGGTCCGTTCTCTGAATATCATGAGTGAAATTAACCGCATAAACGGTAAGAAGAGGCTCGCGAGACGGACCTCTGGTCACTCGAATATACAACCTCATTTCCATGCGAGGATCTAGTTCAGAATCTGAACTAGGTCGCTGATTGGTTACTCCTACTTGTTTCCAGACTCTACCGGGAGTTAATGATGCAACAGCAACTTCCATTGGCTGGACGAAAACAATTCGCCACGGGCGCCTGAAAAACCGGTTTCCCAAAGTGAAGCCACACAAACAACAATGGCGGACGTAGATAGAGATTGCGGCTTTTTGCGATCTTTAATCTCTGTGGATTACTCTTTAGTATCCAAATTTTCAAAATATCAGAGAACTAAAGCCAGTTCACAAAGAAGCGCTGTTGAAATTTATTCAGCGCAAGGATGTCTTGAAAAGAGGTGTTGACAGGCCAGACACGACTTATTAATTCGTGTTATCGTGGAGTGTGACCTTTAGCTTTAGAGTTTTGTTTGAACGAGGAAAATTTTTATCTCTATTTAGTTTTAATCTCTAGCACGGTGGCGTGCATTAGAGCTGCAGGTATTCTCGCTGAACGATTTCGCTGACCACTGGTAGGTGACAGGAAGAGAAATAGGTGTACTGGATTAATTGCGTGCGGTATCAAGGATTCTTTGTTTGTTAAATCTCTCGCCTTTGAAAACGGTTGTATCCAGAAAGTTTACTTCTTTGTCTGAGATTAATGTTTATTTGCAAGGACAATAAAATCTTCTATCTCCACTTTTTCTCGACACTCTACAATGAAAAAATGTCATCCATGTATCTTTTCCACTGGAGTGGATTTGATTTAATATTTCTGTCTCGACCGCGGAATATTATCACCAGATTTAATGTAAACAAACAGACACGCGTTGGTCCCCAAGGTTTAAAACCGGTTTGGTGAGATATCCGATCCACAAATCGCATGGAAATGAGGTTGTGTACTCGAGTGCCCAGAGGTTTTTATTTTTTCTCGGCGCGTTGCGCCTCGTTGTCGCGGCTTCGCCGCTCAAACTCGCCGTTTTCACTAAAAAATAAAAACCTCTGGCACCCAGGGTATCCCAGAGAGTGAAATGAGGGTGTCAGTACTCATAGTTTGGTCTCGGCGAATTAAAGTCATTCCATGAAATTTTCTATATCTCTTTTTATCGGCAGTTCACATGGTAATAATTTCTTTTCTTCCTTAATCCCTTCCTTTTTTATTTTTAAGCATAACACTCTCTGCAGTATAAATCATAACACATACACTTAACACATATGTAACCTAACTTTCTAGTGTTATTGAGAGATGCTTAGTTATAATATTTATATTCTTAACATAACGGTCGTATTCCATTTTACAGCAACTTTATTTCGGGAGGTTACACTAAAAACTTACTTACACCACTACTATACATGACCCTAACAAAACAGGTGGGACCCTCTGTTATTAATAAACGAGAAATAAAAATTCATTGGGACGAACCAATGTCTTGCATTGCTTAAGTTATTTCATGCTAACTTGGCCCATGTTTTGTTAATTTCTTGCAGGGACAAAAATCACAGAGGAAGAAGGTAAAATTTAGTTGTTGTTTGTTTGTTTTCTTTTTTTTTTGAGTAGAATAAGACTGCTGAAAAAGGATAGACTACAAGCAGTCTCTCTATTTTAGCTTTTAAACTCGTGAATACTCGAAAGCGTTGAACGAGTTTATATTAATGTAGTGCTTGGTGGCAAATCTCACTCAGTCGGTCGGTCGATGGGTTGTAAACGTTTATTGTTAATCCCATGAATAGGCGAATCTTTCGTGACGTCAATGTTTACATTTTCCCACAACGATTGCCGGGATTGTGTGGCAAGAAGCAGTCTTTGGGCTCTCTGTCAGTGCTTCTTGAACGTCAGCATTGATCGACTTCTCTCAACTAAACAATGGAACATTCCTGTTGTGTTATAAACTGTACATCAAGGTGGAGTGGCGACAAGGGTTGTTTTCGTTTACCGTCGGAAAACGACAAAGAAAGACGAAAAAAGTTGATCAGAAGCATACAGCGAGCAGATCTAGTCACGGTAAGCACTTACCAAGGCTCGACGTGCCTGCCGCATCTTCCATGGGCCACGTGTGTTGATAGCAAGGTCAACACAAAAAGTCATTGTTACGGGGATCACATTACCAGACTGACGTTTTTTTTTTATGAAATTCAAAGAAACAGCGACATAGTATAAATCATTAATAACGGGGCCAGGGAAGGGAAAATTAACTTCGATAAGTTGGTCATTTGCTTTATGATATTCGGCTGAAAAAAAATTTGGTTTGAACATTAAATTTTTCTCCAAATTGCCTCGTGAAAATTGGAAAATTAATTTCTCCAGGTATGATTGATTGGGTTCGAATTGGAAATCGAACGCCATCGAACTCTCTCGTTCGATTGAGTTCGATTACCGAACAGTTCGATCAGTAACGTGGTTCAAGACTGAATATTGGTCATTCACTTTATTAGATTTGGTGGCTTCTAAAGAAGCCGTTTTTGTTTTGTTCAGCTGGAACCTCAGAGAGGCTCAGCAAGGTACTTCTTCCTGAAGACAAGGCAAAGTCGTTCAACTAAACGGGACTGTGAGTGACTTTCTTGCCATCGCGATAAAACGAGGGTGACTTCGACAGCAGCAGGCGGAAGGTTAACTACACTACCCGGCATCGGTTTCCGTTCGCATTGATCGTCCGTTCCACGTACGATGCTAGGCCAGCGTCTTCGATCTCCTGGTCGCCAATATCGATTGGCGTCCGCTGGAGACTGTTGGTATGGTCGGGGACAGGAAACGAACCACATAATGACGGATCTCGATGGATTCTTCGTATTGACGGGAAACTTTCGTTCCCCTTTCAAACACGAGACCGATCCTCTCTCTAGCTTCTTCCACGCGTACGACGTCGGGGTCTGGAACTTCAAATGCTGATATCAGCTCAGGTGGTAGATGAGCTTCTGGTTCCCATGTATTTTCACTGGAGCAGTAGCCCTGCCACTGTACCAAAAACAGTGACTTTCCATTTTGAATTTTCTTGGCGACTAAGTGCTCAGCTTCAAACACACCAAGAACTTCGGGTTTTCTGGTGCACTTAGTACCAGCGCGAGAGATCGTAACAGCTTAATCAAGAGTTTTATAATAACCCTGAGGTGGACGAGAGCGCTTTTCCACTTTTACAGCAGTTCGAATTACTTCCAAATGAAAGGAAACTTGGATATTTAAACAGACAAAGGCATGTTGCCGGATCGAAATGCGCCAATCGCGGTCAGGTGTCTTAAACAAGTGGTTTTCACGTTACGTCACGGCGGCCATGTTGGTGCACACCTACAAAAGAATTTTAATGAACTTCTTTTGTTATGTGCACCAACATGGCCGCCATGGCCTTTGTCATTTGAGTCCCACAGGACTGAAGGTCACGTGAGTGAAAATCATCTATAGGTTTTTAAAAAGCTATTGTAGTTTTTGAGTTATGCAAATTTAACTCACTTGCTGTTATAGATGATAATCATGAAATTTAAAAGAAACAGCGACATGTTATAAATCATTATTATAACGGGGCTGGAGAAGGGGAAATGGTAAATTAACTTCGATAAGTTGGTCATTAGTTGGTAATCGAAGCAAATCGAACGTTCGATAAATCACGCGATTGGGTTCGATCATAATCTCTTCGCTCGCGCTCGCGCACTTTAAGATAGTGATACTTTATCATTAAGAAGATGGCAGACATACAGCACTCGCCGCTTACTTTTGTTCGAAAAGAGTGTAGAGCGTGGGATGGCGATCGATTTAAAATGACGCGTGCGTGAGCCACGAGGAACGGACAAAGTGTCGAGCCGAAGAACTGAAAAAAATTCTCATGTTGGTGTCCCCCGCACGGCGAGCGCGGCGATTCTTGATCAATCGTTGCTCGCTCTATTTTCTTAGCAAAAAAAAAAATACTAGAAATCTAAAAACTTGATCGAGGATTCATTTGCTGACACCAATCTAAATTTTGTATGTGCATCGAGCAGTCTCAAACCCTTTCATTTTGTCTTTTCTGATGCTAAAAAATGCACGTAATATGCGGGTAATCGTATGATTTTAAGAAACAAAAGCTGACAACAATAGCGCGCATTGTTCATTGTTTGCTTTGCCCGCCCACTTCAAGTTAATGAGTATAGCGGTGCGTGCCTGGCAACCAATCAAATAAGCCGCTTTTTGAGCGTCAATGAATAGAGCCCCAGCTACACGTTCTAACATTGTTATATAACATTTTTTGGTTCAACAATTTTAGAACGTGTAGCCGGCATGTTAGATGATGTTTGACTAACATTTTTTTGTTAGACGAATGTTTGATCGAAATCAAAACATTCTTCAAAATATTTGTTATTATTATTATTATTATTATTATTAAGCAACCAGTTCATTTTTACAACAGACTGGACAAACATTAAAGTGTCTATAACCCCAGAACGTTTTTTCACCAGAATAAATCTTTGTATTGAATTGAGTAAAATGCCGCAAAAATGTTTGCTTTTGCTTAAAACCTCGATTTTTAACGAAATTTCAAAGTCTGCGAAAATCACAAAAATAAAAAATCATGACCGAATCGCAAAATCATTCGAAAAGGTCTGGGTCTAGCACAATATGTGACGTTATTCCGGGGGGGTGGAAGCCAATCCCACAATGCAACGCGAATGAAAGATATAAACAAAATTAGTCTCATCACGTGACCTCGCATTTGCCAGTGACGCCGACGCGAACAGTGGCTGTCACGTCACCCTTTTCAAGGCCTGTTGTCTGTCGGTCTTCTTTTGTCAGGATTTGTAATGTCAAGAAAACGTCTCTTGCAACGAACAGATACATGTTTTCGAAGATTTGTTCGAAGGATGACACGAAAAACGAAGATTTTATATAAGCCACTTTAAAAAAATGGTGTCAACAAAATTTGCGCGCGCTTGAACGCGTAAGCATCCAACTGCTTGTCCACGCATATGAAGACACTCTTGCACTGTGTTAACCAAATAAGTCCTCTAAAAAACTGAAAATCCTTGGGAAAAACGTTGCTAGGCTATTTGCTTTATCCACGGTTTTAGCTAAACACAGTTACTGTAGTTCTGATGTCAACGCCAGGAAAAACTGTAACTGACGCGTGTTTTGTACTGATTTGAGCTTTCAGCACTGAGGCATTTACCAAGATTTTTTTCCGCTATCCTTTGTTCAAGACGGCTTCTGGAAATACAATGTAACCCTTTTTATACTCATTTACTTGAACTTGCTTCGGTCTAAATTCGTTTTACTCAAAGAAATTTTATATTCAACTCTGCAAACTGCGCAAATTCCCTAAATCAGCTCGCCGTCAATTTAAAGCATTGAAAAGTGCCCACACTTTGATGGTTTTATTCAGCTTGAAAAACCTGAAGGGATCTAAGGACGAGAAACGAGGATTAAACTTAGAAATATTAATGAAATTCTTACATTGTGGTTCTTTTCTGTTACCAACGAGGCGGAGAAACGAAAAAGAAGAAAAAAGTGGGTTGATTTTGTTAAACTGAATCGAGCAAATTGGGAGCCCGCCAAGTACTTGTCGGTGTATTCGAAGCACTTCACAGATGAGGACTTCACTGTCCGGTTTTCTGAATTAAGAAAGGAGAGTTTAACCAAGACTGTAGAAAGAACCGAAACTGCAGTTTTGAGATTTTCTACTAAAGATTTCCTATGACAGCATTATGGCCACCTCGTGCCAAACCAATCGCCACAGAATAGCCAAACAAATTAAACGACACCGAGATGAAAGACGAATGATTGAACGCACCGCTTCTAGATTATCCAAGTTCTGTGGAAGAAACAATCAGCAATGCTCAACCACCGCGCAGAGAAAGCCGTAAACGCTACCGTAAAATGCAGGATAAAAAAATATCACAGCAGTAAACGAAACAACGGCGACAGCAAAAGAGCTAGAAAGCGTCCAAGCTCTTACGAGCTGGAAATGTCAATAAACAGTTGGATAAAGGCATCGGAGAAATCGATCGGCAAACTAGAGACGCACATAGAGAATAACTCTTGCCCAAAAACACTTCGTTACGATGTGTGTGACTGGGCAAAAGATCAGGCTCGATCCAAAATCCAAGACCGACATTAACAGGATTAGAAAGGAAGCAGGGCGTAAACTGCTCGGAGCATTAAAAACATTCCACTACGTGTACCGAAGCGTAGAACTTGATCGAAAATCATGTTTCAGTCTTGAATCTAGTGAATTTAGTGCATCAAGAAATACTGATGTAAATCGTGACCTAGCCAAGAACAAACAAAAGCATGTGACAGATAGCACGGGACTAGTATACGTAAACTACTACTATACTAGCCTTATCTTTAGTTTTTATTATCTTGTAGGTCATTTCCGCCCCTCCTCAATTTTTAAATATGTATTGCGACATTCTCCTTTATTTAATGTTGCATTTTCATTTTATAATTTAGTAACATCTTATAACCTGAAGAAGGCTGGTCTGGCCAGCCGAAATATTGTTTCAAATATCTTTACTCGTTGTATCAGCTTTGCAGTAGTCCTTGGACTTCTCGTTTGTATATTGATTCATTTTAGCTGATTAGGTCTCCTCCTGTGAGATCCAACGAAAAACCAGCAGGATCTTTGTCCACTGTTTTTGCAGTTAAACAAGTTTTGATAATGTATCACGGAATGTACAAATGTCAGCCCACAACATTCAAGCACAAATAGATTTTCTTAAGAAAATGATGGAAACTTTAGAGAAAGCAAATAAGAATAAATGAAGTGAATCCTATCCTTGTCTATTATCTGAGTGTACAGATAAAATTAAGAGGGAAAAGAATACAGAGAAACGGAAAATACGCAAAAAAAAAAAACGCAAAAATATAGCGCGCCAGAATTGACATATTAAAACTAACGAGTCGAACAAACGACACATTAAGAACCTTTCCGCTATAGAACTCACAACTGATCAAATAAACCACTGATAAACTTACTTTCAAAAGCGCTTTAGTTTATCCCTACACCCGTGACAAGTGAGAACCACAAAAGCGTCAACTGATGCATGATGATTTTAATCAATTCGCAAGGCGAATGCGTACGCGTCTCCATACGTTTATCACGGTGGTAAAACACAACACCCTTTCATGTTAGATTAAACTAGAATCCGGAGAATCCGTCAGTTCAACCATCAGTTGCACTAGAAAGCTACCTAGAAGAGGTGAAATTACAACCTGCTGAAATGGAGATTACCAAGCCTAAGAACAACCTGCCATACAACGAACGCAAAGTGATACCAGATATTTTAATATATGAAATTTAACGCGCATATTTCTTCAGATGAACGTACTGTATTGAAATTATTGAAATAGCGAGAACTTGAATTTTTGATAAAATACGGCCAAATAAATTGCTCTCTCTTCTAACGTTCTCTAAAATCTCAGTTAACTAAATCAACGTATGAATATATGGCTTTGTGAGGCCACAAACGTGCGCTCGCTAAACCGCTTTCAAAAAACATGCTACTCTACTCGTGTTCTTATTGATAGTGTCTAACAAAAATGTGCTAACAAAAATCCGAAAAATGCAAACAGAATGTCCCCACAGATTCACTAAAAAGTCTATTAATAGTATCTAACAAAAATTTTGCTAACAAAAATGCGAAAAATGCAAGAAGAATGCATGTTAGACCCCATTATTCTCCTGTAAGTTTTAAAAACTAAAGTTAACCTTACCTTAAAACATAAAACTGTAAAAACGAACGATAAAATCCGACGTTTCGGAGTAGTCATGACTCCATTATCAAGGAAAATATAAAAAGATCATGCAAATTACAGCATTTAAAGCGGTTTTGGCGCGAAGAATAACATAAGAGGGTGCGAAGATTATAAGAATACTTTCGCACGAATGGAGTCTGATTGCACGTTGAGATTTGGCTTTAAAGTTCTTATAAAAAGCATTTCGTACACTAAGCAGTCAAATTTGTTTCTGCATTTCTTAAGCACTTTGAAACGCTTTAGCAGGTCCTGAGGCATTGTCCCGTGCATGTTCTTGTAGTGTTTGGCAATGGAGGATGATTGTTGTTTATGTCCTTTCGCACGATTATGTAAATGTCCGCGTGTGTGACCTACATAACCTGCATCACACAGGTCACATTGAAAACCATAAACAACACACTGCTGATTTACAATTGGTGGCTTTGTTTCCTTCACATTTAGTTCTTGCTCAATTTTTCGGCTCACAAACACAGGCTGGATGGTGGTGTGCACTTTTAGGCTCAGATCCTTAAGTTGTTTCCTCACAATATCCGCTGAGATTTGGTCTTTAAAAGGTAAAACCACTCGAATCGTGTCATCTGTCTCTTGAAATGATGATAAAGGCTGCTGCTGGTCGCAAACATTTGACTGCTTAGTGTACGAAATGCTTTTTATAAGAACTTTAAAGCCAAATCTCAACGTGCAATCAGACTCCATTCATGCAAAAGTATTCTTATAATCTTCGCACCCTCTTATTTTATTTTCTTCGCGCCAAAACCGCTTTAAATGCTGTAATTTGCATGATCTTTTTATATTTTCCTTGATAATGGAGTCATGACTACTCCGAAACGTCGGATTTTATCGTTCGTTTTTACAGTTTTATGTTTTAAGAAATCTCTTTTAACCTTACCTTGTTTCGTATTCACGAGATGGCTCTTAAGAGCTCTTTAATTTTTTTGGCCGTGGTGTGTATGTTTTATAACGAAACTTTCAATTATGGCTTTCTCTTTTCCGTTGAAACATCTTTGATGATAACAGAGACTACTCAAAGGACATTTAACTCCTTGGGTGGCCGCGATTTCAAGACGTTTCTTTTTTGAAAAAGCTCAAACAAAACGCAAAACAGTAATAAAGCTATAATTTTATAGCAACTTTACTTTACGGGAGGTTATGCTACAAACTTACTTACGCCACTACTATACATGTACACGACTGTCCCCATCAAAACAGTTGGGACCCTCTGTTAATACGTAAGAAATAAAAATACATTCGGACGAACCATGTTTTGTTAATTACTTGCAGCTGGATACTCTTCAGGTTACGGCTATTCATTGGAAGCGACTAAAAGCACAAAGGAAGAAGGTAAGATACTGGAAAGTCCAGAATTAAAATTTGGTTGTTGTTTGTTTGTTTGTTTATTTTTTTTTTTAGTGGAATAAGGCTGCTGAAAAAGGATAGACTACAAGCAGTCTCTTTTTTCCCCTTTAAACTCGTGAATACTCGAAAGCGTGGAACAAATTATAGTGGTTGGTGGCAAATTTCATTCAGTCGGTCGGTCGGTCGGTCGGTCGGTCGGTCGGTCGGTCGGTCGGTCGATGGGCTGTAAACGTTTATTGTTAATTCCGCCAACCAGTGCATGAGGCCTGCGCTTATATTTGTAGGCGACCGGCCAATTTCTAGCCTACGTAGCAGTCGTTTCCTTTCCGAGAGCGCGGGAGGCGAATGCCATCATGCGCCTCCTGCGCTCTCGGAAAGCCGAAATGATTGCCACGCGGACTAGCCATTTACTCATTCCAAATACAAAGAAATATGCCTAATTCCGGGACTAGAGAATACTCATCCGCTGAAAAAAAAAAGAAATTATGAAAGCGATGTACTTTGCGTATGGAGTCCTTCGATTTCCAAGGCACAAGCAAACCGATCTGCGATCTTCAAATGGATTTTGCAAGACCATCGGTACAGCACGGTTAATGCTGTTTTTATATGTGTGAAGTTTCGCTGCTTTGTAAACGGACATTTAAATCAGTGGTGATTTTTGTCATTAATTTTCACGCGGCGTAAGTTGTTTACCGCGGTGACTCCACAAAGAGCCTCTAAGGGACGGAACATTAGAAAAGTGATTGGGGGGGTGGGATGGGGAATTTTCAGGTTGCACGTATTAGACAAATATTGCTTTGTTTGCCATTTACTAATATATATAGATAGGCAGAGCCTAACAGCGAAGCACTGTGAACAAGCTTAACTAAGGTGAAACTTAACTAAGGTGAAACTTAACTAAGGTGAAAGGTTGGAAGCACAAGAATTAAGATTGACGACCGGGCTATTTTTCAATTTTAGCAATTCTCAAAAAACAGTATTACCCGACCGTCTGCATTTAGACCGTACAAAAGTTCACAAAAACAACTTTTCTCCGTATAGAATTACAGGTACGACTACTTTCCGAATAAAATACAGTTTTTGTTTGCCAAAAATTGCCCGAGAAACTGATTTGGAAATCAAAATTGCAAAAATACACAAACATATTTGCATAAGGCGATGCGAGTGAAGATAGAACTGTACTATAAAATCAAAGTCTTGTTTTGTTTATAAAATCGCTTTTCAATCTATCTAATGAATGAACAAACACATAAAAATGGACAACACAATCTTCTTTCGAAAAATTTTATTCAAATCTTCATTAGTTTATGTATAAAAGTAAAACACGTTTACAGCGCATCAGGCAAAGCTGTCCTCGATGAAATTCAAGATAACAGCACGACTTAATTTGAGCACGTTTCATAAACATGTCTCCAAAACACGAAGGAAAAGTCAATCAAAAATTGATATCAACATAAATTCCCATCGAAAAATGTGATTTATTTTACCTTTAAGTCACTAGACTGCTTGGAAATTCATTAAAACTCCGCTTCTTCGGTTCTGAAATCCGTAATAAAAACAAGGCATCCCCCGCATTGCTCCTGCATTGATAAAAACGTATGAGGGTTCCTCGAAGCAAGATTTTATCCCCGAAAGCGCTTCTTTTTCCACTAAAGCAGCTTCTGAGTATCCCTTAATTAGTATCCCTGTCTTGAGTAGCAAACCGCGAAAAAATGCAGGGAAGTAACGACTTTACTGCTCCGCTAAACACTGCGAAAGATCCAACTTTTTTTCAAACTTTAAAAAGTGTTTAAGAGCTGACGACTGTGTGGCCGCGCGTGTGGCGTCATACGCGCATGTTTTGCGACGTCATACGCGCCCGCGAATTTGCCTTGCGCGACCGACTTGACTGCTGACTGACACATGTCACGGAGGCGCGCCCGCGAAACATTCCGCTAGCCATGACCATGAAAAATGACAGACACAGGTTCTATGAGTATGGTGCTGCGCAGCCAGGCCTTCGGCCCGGCAAGTGCTCCGCTATTAAAATGAACTATTTCACAAAAAATTGTTGTACTTCGTAGGTTAAAGTTAAAGACCATTTTGATCATTAAATCAGTTTAGAATGGTCAAAGTCAAATGTCGTACTGTTTGTTATTTTATTGATTGTTTTCTTTCCATACACTTTAAGTAACAATCCGTGTAAGAAGTAGGCAACCCAAATGCACGGAATGCAGGAAAGGTGTGAATTGTGCTATTGTTGAAACCGTCCACCTCATTGGCTAAAACATGAAAATCTACCATAACTTCATCAGGCAGCGCATTTATTTATCTCTAGTTTACTAATTGATTCCCTTTTAGTGAAAACTATTGTGATTTTTAATGCAACAAAAATTTTATGTGGGGAACATGGAAAATTAGAAGTCTTTCTTGGCCATTGTTTTGGAGTCTCACGAATGGATGAAATCTTGTAACACAAAAGAAACATCGCTTTAAAATTAAGTTTCAGTAAATTTTATTTCAAAACCATGTTGTCCATAGGTTGACGTATTCTTAGTACGAAAATCTAAACATTCTTATGTGGGGAAAGTGAAATGCAGCGGAACAATAGAAAATTGGCTACTTCTTACACGGATTTTTACTTAATAAACAGCAATTCATATTGAATGTTTTATATTAATTACAAATGTTGGCGTCAAGAAGCGTTTATATTAAAATAATTATCTAGTAGGCGGCACTTGAAATTCTATTGTTAGCACAATCATACAGAAATCTTTATCAAAAGATGGGATGTTGGGGCTTGATAAAAAAAATTGTGACTTCGCAATTTAAATACCACTGGCTGCTAATGAAAACCAGACTTCGTGGTATTAATTACTTGGGCGTGGCGGCCATTTATAAAAATGCAGTTTGGTAGTGCACAAATGTGTAGTATTGCACAACTCTGGAGACAGGAATGGGCTTGTTCAAACCTTCACCTAGGTAAAACGTCCGAGCTTTTTACGTTTTATTTAGTGGGATTTCATTTAATATTAAATGGAAACATAGGCAAGGATGTATAAAATAATTAGTTTATGTAACTATCTTTTCGTGTTTCTCAAAATAACGAGCTTCTTAATTTCGTTGAAAACTGATCAAAACGCTTCGTGCCTGAGAAAAATTGTGTTGGCAAACGTTTAGTGAATTGACAGTGTATTGGTAATATATTAAACTTTAAGTAATGTTCCACATAAGAACGATAGCAAACTTCATTGTTCTGCGGCATTGGCTCTTTCCCACATAGAATATCTTTGATTTCAAGAATAGAGGAGGAGCTGATGGTTAATAATTATATTTCATTATAACTAGTAGTTCCATATTGGAAGTGAAGTGCTGCCACATTGCGAGATGTGTGACGCTGGCTAAGAATCTTGAAAACGTTGGGCCGCCGACATAAATCAAACTTTACAAGCCATCGCCGTGGAATTAGGCAAAATCCTTCAGTTCTGCCGTGCTGTGCACTCCGAAAGGTCTCAGATTTTTCCCACATGTAATAATTTGTCTTGATTTCGTGTCGGTTATTTTCCCGATTCTGGAATCATACGCCTCAGATTTAGACGAATACATAGCGCCGTTGTTTAATAAAAAGCGAACACTGGACAGTGAAGGAAGAAATATAAGCGTGGTAGGTATCCCAATTAATTTCACTTCTTTCGGTTGTTTGCCTTTTATGAATTTTTATTTCGTGAAGTTGAAGGAACAAAACAGCCTCGGCTACAAAAATTCACCGCCGATTCCGGAATCATACGCCTCAGATTTAGACAAATACATAGCGCCGTTGTTTAATAAAAAGCGAACACTGGACAGTGAAGGAAGAAATATAAGCGTGGTAGGTATCCCAATTAATTTCACTTCTTTCGGTTGTTTGCCTTTTATGAATTTTTATTTCGTGAAGTTGAAGGAACAAAACAGCCTCGGCTACAAAAATTCACCGCCGAGAGAAGATGTATTAAAACAATGCAATTGTCTTGCGAGTTTCGCTTGCGCTAGTGAAAGTAACCTTAGAGCGATTACTTTTTAAATTAATTTTCTTTTCTATGTTTCGGATAGAGAGGAATAAAAATTGGATATATTTTCGTGTGTCTGATAATTATGAAATAGCTTACTGGAAAGGTTTCAAATTACTTTTTACATTATGCAAATTGCAACACTTTCACCTCAACTGAAAAAAAAATATACTGTATTTCAAAGGGCTTAATTTGTTTCTCTCCTCGTAAATTATCATTTCTGTCGTAAACTTGGATTAAATTTATGTTTCATTCCAAATTTATTATAATAATGGCAGGAATATTTCCAGCAAAACTTTCAATTCGAAAATTTCTTTTGACCCCAGGTCACGTCCGGGTCCAGACCGGGCAAAATATAAAACTGAAAGATTCATGGGTTCGAAAGGCCACTTTATGGCTACAAATTTGCATTCACTTCAAAAGTGTCGGACACACAGACCAGATAGTTACGAGATTAAGCTAAAACCAATAACAACCGTCGCGAAACTCTGATATACGGCCTTTTATTCAACGGTAAGTACAAAGTAGGCATCGATTTGAATTTTTTAGTACTCACTCTAGTCTTTTGACACAGTGCGATCTCGCACGCAAGCTATGCTGTGTCTTCTTGTTTTGGAAGGTTAACGCGCGTCTTTGTTAGACTGCTCACACTATGTTGGCCCTGAGAAGAACCTTTGTCCATGTTTAACTGATTTCCAACGTACTTTTAGACATTAACCAAGTCGAATGGATAGCAGAAAAACCTTGAACCAGTCGAAAATGGCGTCGAAACAAATATGTTTTAAATCGTGCATCTATGCATGCTCGAGTCGGCTTGTCATCACTTTGTTTTGATTGGATGCCGAGGCTATCCCGAGACTGCCGACGGTTTCGTAGTCGATCGTCCTCCACTTTTGATTGGTTCTCAAACAATTTATTGTTACTTTCGGAAAACCGAGACAGACAGAAGGACAGAATTCTCAATTCTTGATTCTACACGATTAGTAGACTGCCTGCCGGCAGCAAAAATAAAGAAAATCCATTTGCGTCAAATAAATTTTAGCAAATGTTCGTGCTTAACCAATCAGAATAGCAGAAGACAATAGCTAATAATTTTGCTTCTTTGATGAAAAATACAATATCTTTTAAAAATTGTATGTTGTGCGATTGGGTCTCAAATTACTTGAAACCTTAAAAAAATTAGACAAAATGCACCTTGAACCTTAACTTTTTAGCGGTTTTTGAGTGTAGGCCAATGAGATCACTAGTTGTAACAATGAAAAAACTTGACATTCCATTGTCGTTCAGAGCTATCCTTCTTATGCGGATCATTTAATACTTAACTTCTCTCGTTTGACCGCGGTAGAGTTCAAAGCTGTTGTTTGTCGATGCGAGGCGAACGTAACAAAGTGTGAGTTGTGTTTTCTCTGTTGCATCTAACAGTTTCATATTCAATATGTGCAAGGAAATTACTCAAGAAGACACCGCGAAAGTGTTTGACACTCTCGCGATTAATTCAACGATACCTTCAGGGTGGAAACGCCCTAGAACATGTTTAAACGAACATGAAAAACATTTAGACAAATACATAGCGCTTGTTTAATAAAAAGTGAACAGTGGACAGCGAAGGAAGAAATACAAGCGTGGTAGGAATCCCAATTAATTTCACTTGTTTCGGTTGTTTGCCTTTCATGAATTTTTATTTCGTGAAGTTGAAGGAACAGAACAGTCAACTGAAACTTCAGGTACAAAAATTCACCGCCGATAGAAGATGTAACAATGCATATGTGTACTGTGTTGCGAAACGTTTCTTGCGAGTTTCGCTTGCGCTAGTGAATGTTTCTCGGGCGAAAATAACCTTAAAATGATCACTTTTTCATTTAATTTTTTTTTTCTGTGTTTCGGATATAGAGGAAAAAATTGGATATATATTTTTTTAATTGCGAGATGTTTTATGATGAGCTGCGTTATGCGTCACTGTAAAGGTTTCAAATTACTTTTTACATTATGCAAATTGCAACATTTTTACCTCAACTGAAAAAAATATAGTTCAAAGGGCTAAATTTGTTTCTCTCCTAAATTATCACTTCTGTCGTTAACTTTGATTGAATTTATAAGTTCCATTCGAAATTATAAAATGCTGTTTGGTAGTGCACAAATTTGCAATCGGGCTCTAATGCGCGTGCGTAATCCATCAAACTCAGCCAAGCGCAACGACGAGAAGAATTCTGTCAACTCGTCAGCTGGCGTCTCGGCTAGCTTCAAAGCTTTCTTTATAAGCTCGCCGGCGAAAATTAAATTCTAGTGCCAGATAAATTCTGAAATCTTTGATCGCTTACTCTTTAGCCGTAATTCAGTCCTTAATTCAATTGAATCAATGGAATATTATTCGAGTTATGAATTCTCAAAGGTACATGTACATCTTTAGAATGGAACGGTCCGATTTATGACCATTTCTCATCCGTGCGCTAAATCGGGCAGACAAATCGTCACTTATATAAAATCGTCCATTACAAAAATACAGCTTCAAACCACTAGTTCTAGATATAAAAATAAAATAACTTTCGCACTACATCGAGAAAGGTGCAACATGAAAGAACAAGAGGCTACACTTAGCCTATACTCATGCGCATGAGACTCTAAGACGCGTTAATTGAAGTTACTTATTTTTCTGCACTCGCTTTTAATATTTAATTTATTGATTCCCGATCAAATCCACACTCGTCTATTACTTTCCAAGCCGTGAATTATTTCTGTTCCATTAGGGTTTTCCGATTTAGCGGAAATAACGCGGAAACGGAAGGATTTTTTCCGGATATATAAGTGATACAATAGGGTTTTCCGATTTAGCGGAAACGGAAAGACTTTTTCCGCCTTGCTAGCTAATTGACCCATGATTGAAAATGCGTTGTAGTTGGGTCAATTTGCACAATACATTTTCAGTTATTCATTGTCTATTTTCTGTTGAGATATTGGACAATAGAAAAGACTTTCTAAAGCAAATACAATAGGTTGCTGCAATTTCAAAACAATTAAAAGCCCACAAACCTATCAAATGACCGATAATGCGTCACATGCAGTGACTTTATATCTGATAAAAATATTCCTATAGATTAGTATGTGGTTTATTAGATATAAAGTCACTGCACGTGACGTATTAATATTAATTATCAAAATATCAACTGACACAACAAATGGTGACTGAATCTTTAACATTCTTTCAACAAGCTTTGAACTTCACATGTGCCGAATCTGATGCAAATGAGAAAACTCTGTTGTTCTTGCTCATTTACATTAGATTTGGCACATGCGAAGGTCAAAGACGTCAAAGTTTGAACCGGTCCTAATTCGATTGCGTTACACAGTGGATTTACTTTTGCGTTTATGTCCCTTTTCAGTAGTCATTGAACGGCTTTCGCTCTTCTCTTTGCAAACATCTACAAGGAACGTAACTTAACAAAAGTGAAGCGACTATAATGTAACCAATATCCAAGTGTACTTGAATTTTTGCGTACGTGCTGAAACCACGTTGGTTCATCGCAGAAAATTTGTATTCGTCATTCTCTGTCGCTAAACAGCAAAAATCATACACCACTTACTAAGCGAGTTGTCTTTAGAATAGCTCTGTTTGGCAGGTTCCCCTTTTCACCTTCAGAATTTTTGGCTCTCAAAACGTTCGACAACAAGAAGCGATGTTGACTCCTTCAGTC
>JAJGOT010000061.1:1267500-1512500 GCA_022457155.1 Cladopsammia gracilis | reverse complement strand
ATAATTACATTTACTTTTTCTACAAATTCCAGAGTGTTTTCAGAAGGGGGGCGATAAATAACTCCAATTATTATATTTTTATGTCGTGGGATGCAAATTTCAACGAAAAGAGACTCAATAATATTTGCGTCGGAAACATTAAACTCTGACAGGATTTTGTATGAAAAGTTTTGGTCGATAAAGAGCCCAACTCCTCCGCCAATTTTATTAGCGCGATGGTTGCTAACAAAATTGTAACCCTCAAAACTTACGTCATTAACATTACTGTCTTTGACCCACGTCTCAGTTATGGCTAGAACTGAAAACTTATGATTTACATTGGCTAGTAAGTGGGAGAGGGGATCTTGATTTTTCACTAGGCTGCGGGCATTTAAGTGAAATAGTGAAAAGGATATTAAGTTATTACCAATTTCCCCATTCAAATCTTCCGCAGTCTCGTAATTGCAATACCTAGCTGAGCTAGCAAAATTTTGGTTGTTTAAATCAGGATCAAGGTCACTATTATAATCACTGAGGCAAGAATGTTCATCAAGAATTGGATTAAAAAAAAGCGTTTCAAGTTGATCAGTGTCATAGCTTATCGTCCCATGTAGAAACTCATAAAGGACAATTTTAAAAGCATTGTCATCCAAATCATGAAATGGAAACTGAGACTTGCAGTAATTACATAGTGAAGATCCTAGCGATTCGTTGCAGAGATAACAAGTCATATTAGTCGGCGTGACTAGATTCTCCTGATGCGTTCTCGTCATTTGCAGATCCAGAATTTACCGGGTTATCATAAATAACTAATTTGTCAAACCTCAGGAATGCTCTTTGGTTCCTGCTTCTTGCTTCCTTTAGCTTGGGCATTAGTTCCGTCCGCTTCTTGATAACACGATCGGAGTAATCCTCGTTTACGAACATATCTGTTCCGTACAGCTTCTTCTTGGCTTTGAAAACTGCCTCACGATCCTTGTAATTGAGAAACCGGGCGACAATTTTGCGAGGCTTGGAGTCAGAGCGAGGTCTACCAACACGATGAGCCCTTTCAATGACAAAGTCGGTACCGACTTCGGGCATGTGGCTTGAAATTAGGTGTTTGACTTTGCCTTCCGATTCCTGCCAAGTTTCGTTTCGTGACTCAGGAATTCCCTCAAAGCACAAATTATTTCGCCTTGATCGATTTTCGAGGTCATCTAACTTGTTTTCTAGCTCCTCGATTTGTACTTTGACATCCTTTACTCTGAGGTCAGAGATTATTAGATCCTGAACTTGGGCTTGTGTAAACTCTAAACTCGATTTAACACTTTGGACATCTTTCAACAAGTTGTCAATTCTAGTGTTGATAGAATCCATGTAGGCACTAAGAAACACTTTTAAAGTTGACTCTTGCTGCTTAAGCAACTCTTTCACTAGTTTAAGGGGCATTTGTACATCGTCTTCCTCAAGACTACTACGTTTTGACTCAGAGGACGTCTTTGAACGTGTTGCCGCCATGATTATGCAAATCGCATGTTATATTACAATGAAATTCAATTCAATTCAATTATATGCCGACTTACGGCCGCTTATGTTCATTTATGTATGGAATTAAGAAAATCTTTTGTAATTTGATGTAATACATACACACATTTATTTATTTCTCTTTTTATTTCTATTGTAATTTTATTAGGTAATACCATGTATTTATATGGGAATACTGAAATAAATTGTTGTTGTTGTTGTTGTTGTTGTTATTACAATTCAATTATTACAATGAAATTCAATTCGTTCTATAGGTGTCGGCACATTCACTAAAGCGTGATACTTGAAGTTATTTTTGGCGGTGAATGTGCCTGTAAAGACTTGTAAGCCCGGCGTAGCTTTTTCTCAACAGCTAGATTTACCTTTTTGTAAACGAGGATTGACCGGGCACTGCTAAATGTACTGATATTCTTAATTTCAAAAACGTACCGTTTTTGTTTTGCTTGACAGTTAATATAGTCTCGGGTGTAAATTCATTTCCATAGCTGTATGTTGACTTCATTTTAGACATTTTAGGCTGCAGGCAATTTTAAATTGTATCATGAATTTGTAGTATTGTTTCCGTTCCCGGTTTCGCGGCTTAGGTATCTCATTAGAGACATTTAGCTATAGGTTTCAGCTTGCAAACGTCAAACCGCAAACGTCTAGGAGTCACGTGACCAGGCGCTGACTTGACGTTTGAGGTTTTCAACGCAAGTTTTCGACGGCAGGAGGTAGGTTTTCACGTTTGTGATTTTCCTCAAGGTTTCTTTGCTTTTCTTTTCAGTTATCTCACGTATCGACGGTACATATATGTAACGTAGTTATCTGTCTAGATATAGAGAATAAATTTAAGTCGAAAGAGTGCATGTTGAGCATTTTGTCTTCTCTCGAAAAACAAGCATTTGCACAGGGAGCAAATCCAATATGGCGGCGATCAACAACGAGCGAGTGAAAACCTCTAGCTAAACCGGTAAAAGTCACGATACCTCGAACGCCAAACGCCTAACCTGAAACTGCCGCTTGCGGTGTGCCGTTCACGTGAAAAACCTGTAGCTAAATGTCTCTAATACCTCTGAGGATACTAAAGAAGTCGTTGCAGTCAGAGCTTTGCAGGGATGCAGGTTTGTATCATATACTCAGTCGGCATTTTGGAAGGTTTTTGACTGTGGAAATAATAATTTTAATCTGGATAAGTTATCGGTTTAGGAACTGATGCCTTGTTTTCTCGAGAGAGCGCTACTAAGGTTTTATCTAACTGTAGTCTGGTAGTTGACAATGTTCTCACGGGGCAAGATAATCAAGGTGGACGTAGAAAAAAGAACGTATGAAGGTTAAATCAACTCCGTCGGAGTCGAAAGGACTGTCGCATGAAAAAAAATCGCCCACTCCAGAAACAATGAAAAATACCATGATAATAATCTTTATCGTGCAGGCTCAGCCTCACCGGGATGTGATTATTCAAGTCTCCTTTGTTAGAATGGCACAATGGATAGGCCATTTGCACGATGACGTCATTTGACTACTACTACCAGAATCCTTCAGTTTTTTGTTTTGTAGTGCAAATTAGGGCTATTGTTATTTAAACCGCACTGGGATTACAAAATTTAAATAAGAAAGGAAAAACGAAATGAATTCTGGTAGTAGTAGTCAAATGACGTCAAGGTGCAAATGCCTATTCAGAGTACCTGTAGGAACACTAGGAAGTAGCATTGTGTGTTCGTATACAAATGTGCACCGTATGCAAATTGCCAGGAAGTTGAAGCATAGCACGTGCAGTTCGTGCTGAAAACAAAAGAAATTGAAAAAATCCGTTGCGTAAGAAAGAAATTAGCATACGAAAAAAACAGCTTTTGTCTCATACGAGCTCTGGCTCAAGGAGTCAACATTGCTTGTTGTTGTCGTACGTTTTGAGAGCCGAAAATTCTGAAGATGAAAAGAGGAACCTGCCAAACAGAGCTATTCTAAAGACAACTCGCTTAGTAAGTGGTGTATGATTTTTGCTGTTTAGCGACAGAGAATGACGAATATGAATTTCCTGCGATGAACTCACGTGGTTTCAGCTGAACGCAAAAATTCAACACTTGGATACTGGTTACATTATAGTCGCTTCACTTTTGTTTAGTTACGTTCCTTGTTGATATTTGCCGTTCAATGACTACTGAAAAGGGACATTAACGTTAATTTTACGCAAAAGTAAATCCACTGTGTAATGCAATCGAATTAGGCCCGGTTCAAACTTTGAACTTCACATGTGCCGAATCTAATATAAATGAGCAAGAACAACAGAGTTTTCTCATTTGCATTGGATTCGGCACATGTGAAGTTCAAAGTTTGTTGAAAGAATATTAAAGATTCAGTCACCATTTGTTGTGTCAGTTGAGATTTTGATAATTAATATTAATACGTCAGGTGCAGTGACTTATATCTAATAAAACTACACCACATACTAATCGCGTTCGAAGAACGCAATCCTAATTTCGTGTTGGTTGCCCTGTGGTTTATGTGCAGTAAAATGTGAGATTTTTTGGTAGACGGTCTTCCAATTAACCGCCCCTATCGTTTTTTTCAGGGGCTCATTTCCGCCGGAAATTCCTTCGAACGCGTCTCCATAAGCTGTGATTACTGCTAGTTTATATGAATGTTTTCATCAGATATAAAGTCAGTGCACTTGACTTATTATCGATCTGTTAGGTTTGTGGGCTTTAATTGTTTTGAAATTGCGACAAGCTATTGTATTTGCTTTAGAAAGTCTTTTCACTTGTCAAATATCTCAACAGAAAATAGACAATGAATAACTGAAAATGCATTGTGCAAAATGACCCAACACCACATTTTTATCGTCAATTAGCTAGCAAGGCGGAAAAAGTCTTTCCGTTTCCGCTAAATCGGAAAACCCTATTTGAAAAAACTTCATAAAGAAATAGGCAGTCGAGGACTGCATGTGGCCCACATGCTGTAAAAATAAAATTGATAATCACCTCCTAAAGAATTAGTATTCCTGTGTTACTAAATCGCATGTAACCTGTGTAAAATGGCTTATCCCAGAAAAAATTCCCCCCCCCCCCCAATCCCACGACGGATGCAAGATTTTTTTTACCCCTCCCACGCCCGCATTTCCCGGCCAAGCAGACGCACCCTCGCACCTTGATTTTTAACCCAGATACCCCCTCCTGCCCGGATTGCCATTAACGTTTTGTAGGCCCTAAATAAACAGGAAATCGCATTCAGGAGATCCGGGATTTTTTTAAAGTTTTCAAATCTTTGGTGATAATTGCTATGAATTGGTCAAACATTTTGTAAATAAACATTGCGTGACGCATTCACTAAAATCTCTCCGTGATTTTAAGACCAAATCGAAATGAAATGTTTCCATAACTTAAAGCTGGTTCTTTAAAAAAATGCTTTGATTTTGCCATCTATAATAAGTTTTTCCAGGTTTCACAGTTTCTTCAAAGTGTTGTCGCAACACAATTTTGTTTTATGCAAATTTTTATGTGAAATGTAATTTGATAGCTTATATGACCACTGAATCCAAAATATATTTTCTATAAAAGATCGAAACTTTTGAATAAAACTCATGTTTCCTTGAATGAAAATGTCTTTCCTTTGATTAAAAGAGCCAAACACGTATCAGAATTCAGTGATTTTCTGCTTCTGGAAGTCTTGGCGATTTACACCTTTTGCTGTTCATTTACGCAAAATAAACATTTATTTACGCCAATAGTTGAAACAATTAGGCGAATATACGTTCATTTGCACTGAATTGAACTTCATTAACGCGAAGGAACATTCAAATACTCCATTTGCATTTGCAGTAGCATTCAATAGCATCAAGGGACAAACAAATGAACAATCACTAACGCAAGGAAACATTCATTGGAATGTTTCGCATATACAATTGCAAGAAAAAAGTGTTCATTAGTGCAATGTAATTATCCTTCGATTTCTTCGCTATTTTAACATCTTGGAATATCTGTACTATTGCCCACATTTTGCAGCCGTAATGGCACCGATGTTTCTTTGGAGGGCTTGAAGGAGTAACTAAGTGCGGTAAGCACCTAATGCAATTCCTTCTCGTCTTGCTTCTGCTCGGTTATTCATCTGCCCTTGGATTACTGAACGACGAATGTCCGCTTTTATGGCTGTTTTTAAGGCACTTCTTGCTTGTTCCACAATATTTAAAAACGGACTATATGGTGGCAACTTTTTTACAGTAAATTCATGTAACATAAAACGGTGCTTCCTGTTACCAATGCGCCTAACTCTACATACAGCGTATTGTGTTTGTTTGAAGATGTTCGCCGGTTTATATCTGCTTCTGGCTCTGATTGTGTTGCATAGCATTTAAGTGAAACGGTAATATTCTACATTCTCGTGTGATTTCATTTTCTGGACATTTAAAGCATCATGAATGACACTAATGAACACTTTTTTCTTGCAATTGTATATGCGAAACATTCCAAATGAATGTTTCTTTGCGTTAATGATTGTTCATTTCTCTTGAATGATTGTATAATCTTTCGATTGATTGTGCGTCTCTATGCAAATTGTGTTAATGAATTTCTTTTCGTTACTAATGATTGTCCAATGATGCAATTGATTTTCTTTTGCTGTTAATGATTGTCAATTACACGAGCTTAATAGTACATTTGTTGTCTTTGATTGTCAAAAAGTGCTATTGTTTTGTCCCTTGATGCTATTGAATGTTACTGCAAATGCATTTAATGGAGTATTTGAATGTTCCTTCGCGTTAATGAAGTTCAATTCAGTGTAAATGAACGTATGTTCGCCTAATTGTTTCAACTATTGGCGTAAATAAATGTATATTTTACGTAAACGAACAGCAAAAGGTGTATAACTTGGGCGTGGCGACCAAGTATAACAAGGAGCCCGATGGGCTTCGAAACTGGCTCGTTTGGACCCAGTTTCCACCCGGTTTCATTTTAGAGTTCGCAATATACATCTAGAATCTATCAATATGCACAGTCCAGTCCACATTTACATTTACATTACACAGCCCGCTTCAAGCACTCCTTAGGGACGGACCATTTTATTGTTAAGGTGGTGGTGGGGGCGGGGGAGGTTGGGCAATTACTAAAAACAAAATTCCTGCACAGCAAAAGTAAAGAAATAAAAATAATGCACGCGAGCCAAAGGAAAAGCAGTTATGGAACAATATCGAAAAAAATTATTGCACAACATCAAGACGAAAAACAAATTCATGCTCAGAAAAATTGCCCAACACCGCTCCTGTCCCCCCCCCCCCCCCCCCCCCCCCCCCCCCCCCCCCCCCAAACAAAAATAAAATAAAATAAAATCGTACATCCCTTAGTTGGCTACAATTTCAGGCCTATATTTTTTCCTCTGCTCGGTACTGTTAGAAAAAACATTGTATATATTTTGTTCGCTTTAAAATCCTTGAAACCACCTAATCAGGATTGTTTAAAGACAGGCATTTTGGAGAATAGGTGATGGGGTTTCGAATAAATTAACAATATCAATGTGATCGATCAAATGATAAACAGCCGAGCATAGCGTGACATAAATACGAGATGTGTGGAGTTTCAACGTGACTCCGGCCATGACGTAATGCTTGAGAATTATTTACTCAGCAGACTATTCGATCTAAAGTCAACTGTTCGACAACTGATTGATTTGGTTAGAAAATTTCAACCCGCTTTCCTTTTACCAGAAATAGAACACATCCGAAAATCACAGCGAATTAATGTTTAACAATTCCGTCGAAATTAGAACGGTAAATATTTCAATTGTAGTTGCTTAATTATTGGTTACAGTTCGCAATACTACTTATGAAAACACAATAAAATCACACACGGTAGCGATATACAAAGGATATAAATCGCAAAGCAGAGCCAAAAACATAAGATTAGAACTTGTATATTTTTTTCGCTTTAAAATCTTTGAAACCACCTACAACAAGGAATCAGGATTGTTTAAACACAGGCATTTTGGAGAATCGGTGATAGGATTTCGAATACATGAACAATGTCAACATGATCGATGAAATGATTAAAAGCTGACCATAGCGTGACATAAATTCGAGATGTTTGGAATTTCAACGTGACTCCATGGCGTAATGCTTGAGAATTGTTTACTCAGCAGTTGACGTGCCGGGACGTGTTTTATTCATTCGATCTAAACTCAACTGTTTGACAATTGATTTGGTTAGAAAAGTTCAACCGGCTTTCCTTTAACCAGAAATAGAACACATTCTGAAATCACAGCGATTTAATGTTTAACAATTCCGTCGAAATTAAAACGGTAAATATTTCAATTGTAAATTGTCGTTTCGATGACATCACTGATTTCTGAAAACCGGAAGTAAACTAGGTACGGTGTTGGCCGCAGCAAAATCGATTCCCGGGGCAGGTGACACGACAGAAAAAAAAAAAAGGGTATTTTAAGAACTGACTCGCCGCAGAGCGGCGAGCCAGTTAAAAATGCAGTTTGGTCGTACACAAATGTGCAGTATCGCGCAACTCTGGGGACGGGAATGGGCTTGTTCAAACCTGAGTTCAAACCTGTTGTTTGTCGATGCGAAGCGAACGTGACAAAAAAAAGTGCGAGATGTGTTTTCTCTGTTGCATCTAACAGTTTCATATTCAATATGGGTAAGGAAATTACTCAAGAAGACACTGCGAAAGTGTTTGACACTCTCGCGGTTAATTCTACGATACCTTCGAATTCAGGACGGAAACCCGCTAAAACATCAGAAACATTAACGAACATGAATAAGACTTAGACGAATACTGCATCATAGCCCTTGTTTAATAAGAAGTGAACAGTGGACAGCGAAGGAAGAAATATAAGCGTAGTAGGAATCCCAATTAATTTCACTTCTTAAGGATTTTTGTCGTTCATCAATTTTTTATTTCTTGAAGTTACAGGAACAACAGCCAACTGAAAGTTCGGATGCAAAAATTCACCGCCGTCGGAGAAGATGTAAACAATGCACGTGTCTTGCGAGTTTCGCTGGCGCTAGTGAGTGTTTCTTGGGCGAAAATAACCTTAAAGCGATCACTTTTTCGTTTAATTTCCTTTTCTGTGTTTCGGATACAGAGGAATAAAAACTAGATATATTTTCGTGTGTCTGATTGCGAGATGTTTTATGAAATCGCTGCGTTGTGCGTTGCTGGAAGAGCTTCAGATTACTTTTGACATTATGTAAATTGAAACATTTCTACCTCAACTGAAAAAATATATTTCAAAGGGCTAAATTTGTTTCTCTCCTCCTAAATTATCACTTCGTCGTTAACTTTGATTAAATTTATAAGTTTCATTCAAAATTTATTATAATTATGACGGGAATAGTTCCAGCAAAACTTTCAATTCGAAAAGTTGTTTTGATCCCAGGTCCGGACTCCGGACCAGGCGATCTCGTGTCCTGTGCCTCCTTGTTTTAGAAGGTTGACGCGTTTCTTTGTTAGACTGCTTACACTATACCAATACTCCCTATCATCAAACCGTGAAATAACGTGCATGCAGATTCCCAAGACATTTATCAGTTTTCCAATATGCTTAATGCGGACAACGACGCCCAAGTATAGATCGTTTTCACATGACGTCATAAAAATTCAAAAATCTAAAGTATACATCCTACAAAGCTGTTTCTAACATGGTATATGGATACCAGTGTTATAATCTTTCACAAAAAGTTTCAGGTTTTAACGATGTTTTGCTTCCGATTTATAAAGGTTTTAAATGTGTCACGCAATCCGTCTCTCTTTTTTAAATAAGCCACGAAAATCAACAAAATTGAACCGTTGAAAGTTATTTTTGAATTATAGATGGTTATGAGCCGATTTAATGGAACTTATAGTGAATACAATATTTTGTGATGAGATTTTTGGTGTAATTAAGGCTTTGAATTTTTGTCCGCCATGTTGGTGTACCAAAGTGGTACACCAAGATGTCCAAGATGGCCGCTCCATACATTTCTTACTAAAAATGTCTAAAACTCGTTTGCCTATAACTCTTGAACTAAATGCTCTTGCGCTTCAAAATTTGGCTCAGATGTGTAGTTTTACACTGTCTACAATTCCAGAAACATTTTGGATTCGAAAACGGCTTCTGAATTTTGATATGACGTCAGTGAAAACGATCTATACGCTCCCACAGCGTCTTGTTGTATCCTAATTACGGCACGGAACCGACTAGCGTCTGCGAAAATATATTACAGTCAAACCGGATGTTCTTTTGATGGGAACTTTGCAAACTTCCGCCGCAACATTGGTATTTGATTGGCAGTTTGCTTCGAGCAAGTTGGAAGTTACGCGAGCAAGTTCTTGTTGTCAGTTGCAAATTGCGAATTTTGTGAAACACATCCTTCTTCAATTATGGCTCACGTACATCGCAATAATACCACCTCGGTTGAGAAAAGATAGAGAATAATGGTCGTCTGGTGTAAAACAAGAACAAATCGCACGCATTGTTCCCGGCGGTACCAATCAATGAAAATCAATCATTGATTGCCAATCAATACAATCAATAATAATCAATAATAATCCATTGATTGATATTGATTGGTTCAACCAATCAATAAAAATCGATACTCACTCACCCAGACTCCTTAATTGCTATTGATTATTATTGATTTTTATAGATAATCAATAACTGATCGTGCAATGTAAAAACCCGCGTTTCAAGGTATTTGAGATCAGATTTGGCGACTGTTACCTTGGCCTCAGCGGAAGATGTCAAAGCAATTAGAGGTCGCAATAGCCATATTCTGTGTCGTAAAAGGATACCACCAGTGTCCTTTTCACGTGAACGAAGGAGAAATGTTCTCCGTTAGTAAGAAGAGGGGAGAACGCGGAAACGCGTTCAAAATTCTGAATGATCGGGGGCAGCTTGGCCACCTCTCTCTTATTTTATCTTGTCTTTCAGTTGCACGGGTAAATGTTGGCAATTTTCGCACGTTCAGGTTGCATAGAACTGAATTCATTAAGTGATAAAATCAAAGCCTTTCTATGTGAAGGACTTAGCATTTTTTTCCAGATTGAAAAATGTAAATGCTTATTTTACTACTTGTTAAGTTTTAATGTTATGCCGTCAAACGATGCATGAAAGGAATGTTCAGTGAGAAACGTTTATCTTTTACTAGACTGCATTGACTAGCTAGAGTGCTTAAGAATTTAAATAAACTTATGACAAATAGCAAACGTCAACTTGTCGTTTGCAGAGAATTACAGAGATTAGAGAGATTAAGTATCGCGTAATTTCTATCCGCGAACGGCAAGGATGGTCGAGGCAGCCGCCGTTTTCTACGCGACTAGACCCGCTTTCATATACTGTGCGACGGCAAAAGGCAGATAAAAAGCTTACATTGCAGTATACGCGATGGTTTATCTCTCTCATTCTCTGTAAAACGGCAAACGACAAGCTTTTGCCTCCCGTTTGCCGTATGCCGGAAACGCGATGCTTAATCTCTCTATGAAGCTTCGCGTATGACGCAAACAGGAAATGTAAGCTTGTCGTCTGCCGTGTATAAAAGCAGAATTCGTCGCGTACAAATACGGCGGCTGCCGTGACTATCCCTGCCGTTCGCGGGTAATGAGGTAGTTATAAACCCATTAAAAACCATCGCGTGTACCGCAAACGGGAAATGTAAACTTGCCGACTCTGCCACTTTCCGTTACAAAATATGTGAAAGCAGGTCTTCTCGCCTTGAAAACGGCAGCTACCTTGACCATCTCTACCGTTCTCGTGACGTTCTCGTTCTCGTTCCGTTCTTTCTCTGTCCGCCTTGCGGACACTTCGCTATGACTGACATCCTGTTATCCCGGCAAATATAACTTCACGGTGCTAAAAATGCAACTCCCTCTATAATACGAACACTAAATCGTGTCTGTCTGCGTGCCGGATCGATAAACAATTAAATAGGTAATAAAATGTTGTTGTTCAGTTAATTTTGTTGTTGTATTAAAAATTTATTTAATATTCTTTTTACAAAAGCGAACTTTTGTCACAAATCAGAACAATTACGCTTTATTAGGGCGTTTATTGGAATCGAAAACGGAGATTTTAGTTTTCAATGAAAATCAATATTGATCAATAGAAATCAATGATAATCAATGAAAATCTATACTCACTCAACTCCAAGGCATTGATTTTTATTGATTTCCAATACCAATCAATTAATTGGTATTGATTATTATTGATTGTTATTGATTATATTGATTATTGCTTTTCATTGATTGGTACCGCCGGGATTGTTGGATTATCAAGGCAAACTGTATCCGATATTGTAAACAGATTTTGACAACACGAGACGTATTTTCCCGGTAAACTTGGCTGGAAGGAACGAACAGTTTCTACTCCTGACATCGTAGAGTTTGTGGAATACTGCAAGGTAACCAAACCAAGTACTTTCAATTCAGAAATCCGGCAACTGACCGCAAGTTTGAAATAGGAACTGCAACTTCCAACTTGCTCGAAGCAAACTGTCAATCAAAATACCAATGTTGCGGCGGAAGTTTGCAAAGTTCCCATCAAAAGAACATCCGGTTTGACTGTAATAAACATCACAAAATAATTCAATTCAGCAACCTATTTTTATAATGCTTTCTAAAATTGCCGACTTTTCCTGTGCAAAAGAATACCAATCTTATCCGGAAAGACGATTCGCATAATGCTTTTGCTAATCAAAAAAGCAGTTCTGAATGGTCAAAGGTACAGAAATGAAATGCTGGCGGCGTTTTGATCATGAGTTCGGATAGCTTATGGTCTACAAACAAACACTTCGATTCACAGCTCGATTTTTCACTAAAACCTTTTTTAAAAACACGAAAAAAAAAAAACACCTAAAATAATCTTTGAAAACAATACTTGGCCACATTTGGCGAAAGTGGTGCTGGGTAAAGCAGTAAAAAGAACGAAAAAGCTTCGTTCACCTTTCCCACGGATCCAAAGCGCGCACGTACAAACAGAACTGCTTTGACAATCGAGTCGTCCAATCCAAAGCTATCAGAACTGTCTCATCGTACAGCAATCGGGTGAACTCGGCACAACTTCGCGCTTCGGAAAGTCGGACGTACTTAGACAGGTGACAACATAGTGGTTACTAGTAACCTAGTAACCACAAAAAGCAATAAAGTCAGTTTAAACCGACATTAATATGACACGCATTCCACAGTCCATAATCCACAGAAGTCCAGTCCCGATGTTCAATTTTTTTATTAAATCCCATGGGCTGAAGTAACGACGCTGTTTTGCCGTGTGTTTCTATCGTTCTTTCTTTTAAAAAAAGTCTTGAAATTACTCACCACAGGCAGCGAGGACTGCTCCGACACAGGAACTGTAAAGAATCGGCAGTAAAAAGGGGAATGAATTGACAATATGCTTACCAGTGCGAGAGATCGATGTTTGGCATTTTTGCCTCGGAAGAACTTTGATTAAAAATAGCTCTTAGTTTTTCAGAATCACGACAAATTCGGCCTCAAGTTGTATGCTGTGTATAAAAGCAACGTTCACCTCGATGGGAGAAATACAGGACTGACTTAGGCCCGGTTCAAACGTCGATCTTCACATGTGCCGAATCTAATGCACATGAGCAAGAACAATAGATTTTACTTATTTGCATAAGATTCGGCACATGTGAAGTTCGACGTTTTAACCGGGCCTTATACACCAATAAGACCAAATGACGGAAAATGTTTGTCATGCGCATGCGTAAGAAATATTTGTCTTATATTTCAATGTACCATAAGAAAAGAAGCAATTTATATTTTAATATTTTAAACACGATAAGACGTCCGACATGGATAAAAGTTACTCCTTTCATTCAGTCATCGTACCTGCAAACCACGTTACTATTGAATTTTTTATAAATGAAGGCTGTACTACAATGAAGCCAGTGACTCTTGTGAGTACAATATAAACCTGACGTGAACATCACTAATGTGAGTAGGGTTGTAGGAGACGCTGTCGTGACTCTTCAGTAATGATGTTTTGCCGGAAGTGAGCGGAAGTTACACCGGAAGTGTAAAGGGCAAAGCTAAAAACCAGAAACGCACAATTTAAAATATGCGTGAATAAATTTGCATGCAAAATCACGACACTAAAAAAAAGAAAAACGGAGCCCATTTTATAACTCATGCCGCTACGCGCATGAGTAAATACTGGAATACTATTCGTAACAGAATATTAGTGCGGATACAGAAAACTAGTATTCATTATTTTTTAAATCTGTTTTGTTAGCATTAGTTGAAAAGAAAAAACGTTTCTGATTTGTTTTTTTTTTTTTTTTCAAGTAGACCCTAAAGAGGATGGTGACCATTTCACGTCCTCGAGGCAGACATATATAGCTGTGGTGGCGATTGACTTCGGTACGACTTTCAGTTGCTTTGCTTTCGCCTTCAATTACAAAGGAGAAACAGACATCTATATGAACAGGGCATGGGGAACAGATCAAGGGTATTCTACTATGAAGACACCCACCTGCTTGTTGCTCAATGCAGACAAGAGTTTTAACTCATTTGGTTATGAGGCGCAAGATAGATTTGCTGAGCTTGAGGAGGAACAAGCACAAGAACTGTATTATTTCGAACACTTCAAAATGATACTTTACAACAGTGAGGTTAGTTCATCCCCGTATATTTGTACATTTTATTTGTAACAGTTTGAAAACTATTATAAATAAAATGTACCGTTATGACTGCGAACAATCCGGTTAAGCTAAGCATTAACTCTTATAAAAAGCTAATCTGCTCTGTGCCGTTAATATTAGGACATTTTCTTTGCAGAATTTAAACAGGGAGACTATTTTAGAAGCCAACAACGGAAAACACATGAAAGCCTTAGATGTTTTTGAATTCTCCTTACATTATCTCCAGAAAAAGGCATTGGAAGTGATTCGGGAAAGGAAAGGTAACGAAAGTTATAGCAGCAAAGATGTGCAATGGGTTTTAACCGTACCTGCAATCTGGAAACCAGAGGCCAAGCAGTTTATGAGAGAAGCAGCGTATAAGGTACAACGTGATATCTTGGAAAAACATCAAATGATTCCTAGCTCTATGGCTGCTATTTTTTAATCCGCCATATGTTATTAAGAAAATAAAAACCCATGTGGTTTAGTTATGATATTTTAAGCGGGAAGAGTCAGGTAAAGGAAATTTTATTCAAGCACCAGTAACGATGTTGCGATTTTCTGTATTTAGGCGGGTTTGGCATCAGCCTCCAATCCAGAACAAATACGTATCGCCTTAGAACCAGAGGCTGCCTCAGTTTACTGTAGGGAGCGAAAAATGAGAGAGTTTGTCACTGAGAGTGGGAACGATGATGCCTTACTCGCTGACACATTTGCTCGTCCAGAGACTCAGTACGTTGTCATCGATATTGGAGGTAATTTTGCAATTTATTTTTACTAAGGCATGAAACGACGTACACTGTTAGTTGAGAATATCTGTTTTAGCCCCAAAACTCGGGTAGATTCGGTGAGTAAATCACAATACTATTTGAGGGGGATTTAGCTTTTAAAAATCGGTTTGTTTTGAACCAGACAAAAAGTTTAGGAGTGATCCTATATCCAGGAGCTCAACTGACTTTCACTGCGGGCTATTACCCGAGCAGCAAACGGGGGCGACCCCGTAGCTGTCCAAACGATGTGTGTGATTGGAGAACGATACAATTTATATATCACTTGAACAATGCCCCTATCTCTAATCCATATCCCAGCGAGACAAATCTATTGTTTCGTTCGCCAATCACAGGCATCGTTTGGACAAGTGCTGGACTACCCGGGGTGGGGGGGGGGGTGGAGGGGGGGGGGGGGGGCAAATGGTCATTAAGTAGGATTTACAGTACATGTATGCATGTATGCTATGAGCGTGCACCTCTGGATCATCATCATCATCATAGTCATTATCAGTCATTTACGTGTCCAGTGTCGCGTAGAGCACAAACAATGGATGTGGATATTTATCACTATCTGCTGCTTGTTTTATTTATGAAACAGAACAATTTACGTATTAATAGTTTCAAGAACCGTACTTAAGGTGGTTCGATACAGTTTTCTGGAGACCATACCCTCATTTTTCAATCGGCTTTTAAGCGGTCTTCTCCAAGTCAGATCAACGTGAAATTTTCACCACTAACTGGTTTTGAATTGAAGTTTGGCAAGATATATTTTCTGGTAAAATCGATATTACCATGACGACGATAAACAAGAAACGTAGAAATCAGTAAAAGTGAAATTTAGCGCGTTTAAGATTTCGCATTGAAAATCCCACATAGGCATCTTAAAATATGATATATCGCATATATATTTTGCAAGAATAAAAAAATTCTGTATGTTTGAATTAAAATAAATCGCAATAACATTTCAAACCTTACTATTTCTGTACTGGTATTAAATTGATCGAGAGATTAACACTGGTTTTGTGAAATTACTGACTTAATGATAATGTCAAAAAGTAACTTGATGTTATGTTTGTAAACCTTGAAAGTTTTATTTACTTTCTCTTTTGCGATCTTGAGAACTACCTTTTTTCCTAACATCGCATCATGTGCAATTTTTGGGTAATTTTCGATTTTAATGGCTTTTGCAAAAATCTGAGAAACGGCTCGATGGATTTTTTTAAAACATTCACTATGCATGCTTACCGATGTGCAAAATATTATCTGAAAGTTTCTTTGGCATTGATTTACTGGAACGCCTTTAAATTTAAAGATGAAGACGATGTACGAACCGGCCGAAAAAATGGCGTTACAAATTTACTTTTTTAAGTTATTCTCAGTAATGATTTCAAATCAATACGCACTACATTCTTCCGTGATTGAAACATTGCAACGTACACTCGTTGATGCAAATTTCTTTGCATCTGTTTTCTTTTGCGTTCAAAACGCCTGCTGTAAAAACGTTTTCAAAACGCAAAAGAGCATTTATTGCTCAAAATAATCCTAAAAAGGGACTTAAGGGAATCTGGAAAGTAGCAAGGAGAGTAATAAGGTACAATCATGCTCGAATATAGATAATAATAGATGCACAGCAAATCACAACGAAAGTATAAATCACAGAGGAATGCAGTGCGCATTGATTTCAAATCATTATTAAGCATAACTTAAAAAAGTAAATTTGTAACGCCATTTTTTCGACCGGTTCGTACGTCGTCTTCATCTTTAAATTTAAAGGCGTTCCATTGAATCAATGGCAATGAAACTTTCAGATAATATTTTGCACATCAGTAAGCATGCACAGTGAATGTTTTAAAAAAATCCATCGAGCCGTTTCTCAGATTTTTGCAAAAGCCATTAAAATCGAAAATTACCCAAAAATTGCATATGAAGCGATGTTAGCGAGGAAAAAAGGTAGTTCTCAAGATCGCAAAAGAGAAAGTAAACAAAACTTTCAAGGTTTACAAACATAACATCAAGCTACTTTTTGACATTATCATTAAGTAATTTCACAAAACCAGTGTTAATCTCTCGATCAATTTAATACCAGTACTCTAATCGGTAAGGTTTGAAATGATATTGCGATTTATTTTAATTCAAACATACAGAATTTTTTGTTCTTGCAAAATATATATATATGCCATGTACCATATTTAAAGATGCCTATGTGGGATTTTCAATGCGAAATCTTAAACGCGCTAAATTTCACTTTTACTGATTTCTAAGTTTCTTGTTTATCGTCGTCATGGTAATATCGATTTTACCAGAAAATATATCTTGCCAAACTTCAATTCAAAACCAGTTAGTGGTGAAAATTTCACGTTGATCTGACGTGGAGAAGGCCGCTTAAAAGCCGATTGAAAAATGTTGGTATGGTCTCCAGAAAACTGTATCGAACCACCTTAAAAAATAGACAACTCAAGTGACGAACAGGTTGAAATTTAATTTAAGGAAACGCTAATATATTTTTAATATTTATATTGGTTATATTCTTCTAGGTGGCACTCTTGATGTCACTGTGCATCAAATACAGGAGAATGGTGCGATCAAAGAGATCTACAAAGCCACCGGTGGCTCTTTTGGTGGACGGAACGTTAATCATCAGTTCAAGGCTCTTCTTGAATCAATCTTCACACAAAAATGTATTCAGAACTATTCCTCCAAAAACCCCATAGACTGGCTTTATTTGATGAATGATTTTGAAGTAAAAAAACATTCTAAACGATTTTACGAGGGTAGGACTACAAGAGTACGATTGCCTGATAGCTTTGTGTCCATGTTTTCCACCCTTGAAGGATGGGACATAAATGCTACGATCCAAGAACAGTACAGTTTGGAAGAGATCAAGGTCCAAAGAAACGAATTCCTTTGTCTCAATCCAAAAGTAATGACAAAACTGTTCGACCCAGTTTTAAATGAGATCGTTACACATCTCTCTAATCTATTTTCCAACCAAGAGTTGTCAGGAATCGAGTACGTCTTTCTTGTCGGGGGTTTTGCCGAATCGGTACTGCTTCAGGAGAGAATCAGAAGCCATTTTGGCAGCAAATACCACATCATGGTCCCATTGTATCCCTCCCTTGCAGTGGTTCAAGGAGCAGTCATATTTGGACAGAAGCCTGACGTGTTCGAGTCAAGAGTCATGCCTGCTACCTACGGCATTCGAGTTCACAAGCGGTTCCTTGATGGAGTTCACCCTGAATCAAAGAGGGAAGTCATCGGAGGAATTCCACGCTGCAAAGACGTATTTTTCAAGTTCATCAAAGTAAACGAGATGGTAAAAGAAGGCGAAAAAAGACAATTTAGTGGCTTTGAGCCAGTCTCAGGTACACAGAAAGAAATCCAAATTGATTTCTACCAATCAGATCGCGCAGATATTGACTTTGTTACAGATGATGGTGTGCAAAAGGTTCCTGGTCGCGGATTGGTGCTTGAAACACCAGATGCCTGGAAAACGAAAGACATAGAAATCAATTTGTACTTCGGAGGAACGGAGATCAAGGTTACTGCGGTAAACCGCACAAGCAAAAAACAGTCCACTGTTTGTCTAGACTTTCTGACTGTTAATAACTAGGAAATTGCTTGTATTCTGTGGTTTGAACATTTTCTCTAAAGCAAAACAGATAGTGGTCGATATTTTACGCATAACTAGATAACTCGTTAACGTTTATCACTTTAGATCTGAGTTCATACAATTTGGGCGTGTGAATATGAATATACGAAAGTCGTATATGTGAACAGCGGATTAACATGAGTAAAATGTGTGATCCTTGCAGCGTGCCATCAACTTAAGGACGGTTGAGGGTCTGAATGGGGGGGGGGGGGGGGGGGTGGGGTCCACATGTCGGTTGTCGGTTAAAATGTCATTACTTTGGCGGTTGTGAAATGATATATATGAAATAAATCATATATGAACTGCGGAAATGAAATCAAATGAAGAATGATCATCGCAGTTATGAACGCAATTTAAGCAATTGCGAAAAGAAGCCTGAAAAAAATTCAGGACTTCAACGGGGTTCGAACCCATGACCTCGCGATACCGGTGCGATGCTCTACCAACTGAGCTATGAAGCCACTGAAGCCATTTTGGCGGTTGTCGGTTAAAATTTTCGACCTATGTCGGTTGTCGGTAAATCTCAGATAATAATTAAAAATGCAAGATCATGCAAGTTAATTATTCACATTTGTTATGTAATTTGCGCAGTTTTAAGACTTTAAACTCTAGACGAAGTGTAAAACTTGTAATAATTCATTATTTGATTGCACTTAAACCTAGTTAACTCTGTCTTTTAGCAACGTGATCGTCTACCCCACTTTTATTTGCAAATCTAGTATACCGATAAAATCACCAAAGCTTTTATTCTAGATGTGAATTTGTTTTCCTGTCGATTACAGGGCATCGAAGTAAATCAAGAGAGGTAAATTTGACAAGAGTGAAATGCCCACTTTAGCCTTTGGGATACGTAATTTTGTTAGTTACGGAAGTCTTTTTTTTTTCCAAGACGTCCACAAACAATACAATACAATAACTTTATTTATCCACGGAGTCCTTATCACTAAAGAGTAGTCTTCTAAAGAGCCGTATATTGAAATTTAGTTAAGACTGAGTGCCGAAAAAGAACTGACAAAGACAGTCACAAAGACAATCTAAAGACAAAGACAATCTAAAGAGCCGTGCACATTAAACCTAGTAGAAAAAGTTAAGACTTAAAAATTACAAACCTCCTATAATAAGTGCTAAACTAAGTTAAGAAAATACTATAAATATACAATAGGTGGTTTTCATGTTACGTCATCGCCGCCATGCTGGTGGACATAAACAATAGTTCTCTCATTAGCTCCTTTTGTTCGTCCACCAGCATTTGTTCGTTTCACTATTGTTATCTATGTCTCTAGAGATTGATTGAAAACCACCTATAGCGGAATAAAAACTTTTTAAAGTAGTGGCCTGCTTAGCCTCCGCTGACAGACTGTTCCATGTTACTGCGCCCCTATAACGAAAACTTTTCTTAAGGGCCTCAGTGTTCGGTCGCGGAATAAACAGGTTATGTTGCGCACCTCGAAGATTATGTCTGTGAATGGTATTAACGCTGGTGAATTTATCAGACAGGTATTCAGGTACAAGGTGATTTACAGTTTTAAACATTAAAGATTTCAGTTGTTTTGCAACTTATTATTCAACGGCTCTCGTGGCTTTACTGTGGGGTTTCTTTGTTTTTTTTTTGCCAAACATTTCGCTGCCATGCGTATCAATCTGCACCGTTTAATGGATCTTTAATGATTTTACAACTATTATTACCTCTCACCGTCAGATGTCGAGACGCACAAATGCACGAACAGCCCTGCCGGATCGTGTAACACGCGATCTGTTGACAAGCTCTGAATGTTCTTCAAAATCTGATTCCTCGTCATTCGAATCTTTCTCCTACTCATCAATTTGTACTTCCCTGTGATCCTCAAACACCTCAGTAACATCCCCTTCGTCCACAAATTGCATGCTAACAACGCGTTGTGGTACTGCATTCTCTGATGATACATTGTTTTCTTCAGGGAATCGAAGTCTCTCTTCAGACTCGTCGGTGCGATGAACAGCGTAGACAGCTGGCGGCAAGGCCCCAGACTTATCTTTTGTGGTCTCGCTCCTAACCGTCCGTTGGCGTACTGGTCTATAACTCTCTAGCCACTCTTTGATCTGTCCTTCCATAGCTGGTGTTATGTCCTCACTTGGCAAAGGTGTCATCGTAGCTATAGCAGAAAGGGGCATGGCAGATTGAGGGACCGGATAGTATGATTTGTCATGCGTGTTGTACTTTGCTGCCCATCTAGATGTGCGCTTCAGAGATCCCTTGCAAATTGTTCCAAACTCCTGCGCATATGTAAGTACCGTAAATGTCCCATGTTTAAAGTGCGAGACAGCGTGCAAATTTTCCACTTCTGTTGTGAGCAACGTTTCGAGCAGCAGATCATCTAGACATTGGGGGTTAACGTCCATCGCGTTCTTGTATAGCCTGTCCATGCCCTTTTTAAGCAAAGACACAGATACTTGCGTCTTCTGTGATACAGTTCCTTGTGGACCATTGGTGCAGAAGTCTCGCTCAACTGGTAGCGTTCCTTCACCTTACTCACAGTATCTTTTACATGGTTGTCAATCTTTGGCACATTCTCTTTTGCTTGTTTCAAGGACACTCCTTCAGGTTTCATACCCTTAGAATGAATTCCAAAGGTATCGTAAAGGGAACCAAGAATCTCCAGAAAAGATATAGTTTCTGAGAGGCTCGTCACTATCTTTACTTTTCCAGCGGCAACATCTGTAACAAACAAAGTCTTGTCTACGGAGTATATCCCCTCGATTTGTTTGAATGAGCATGAATCTTGTGTATCCCATCGGAAGAACTGTTGTGGCCACTTCCTACCAAAGCTCTAACCGAGTTATCATCAGGGTTGTACTGCATGACCTTTCCCGCCTTTGTATCCGTGTACACTACCTTCCCGTTCAAGGCGCATACTTGGTTTATCTCAGAGGGCAAGGAAGAGTCGAGTTGCATACAGCTTGTGTCACCGTCTTTGTGCTGAGTTCACATTTGTACAGCCCACCTTGGCTCGAGGCTCCTGAGAAGAATGCGCATTGGTCAAGTAGAGTAATAGACAAAAGGTTTACGATGCTGGATGGATAGGCAGTGAATTTCGTAGCATTGCCGTGAATGGTCACTCCATCAAATGTCAAATGCTATCTGATAGACATATTGACTCTCGTCATTACTACAAAATAACAAATCATTGCTTGCAGCACAGATAGCAGAAGGCTTACTAAGACGATTAGGATGTATCTGGACGTATTCCGCACAGTCAATGCTCTTAGAAATGGCACCCAAGTGGTCGTTAAGTCTTTGGCGCAAAACGGGAACTGTTGCATCCGTTGGGAGAGATAGTGCCTTTAAGTGACTCAGAAGTTCAGCTCGTCGCTTGAGTGACTTTGTACTCATTTTCACTTTTCCCTTGAAGTCAAGAAAAGAAATTGTTGATTTTCCCCTTTCGCACAAGAATGCAATCTCATCGATGAAGCACAAGTTCCTAGCATCCCTCAATCCATCTCGCACAACAGAAACATCTGCTGGCTGGTGCAATCTTATTGTTAGGAGTCTTGATAAACCTGTCTCAAAGTTGTAATCAAGCGCAGGGATCGAGCATGTTGGGCCATTAGAAACTGCGATCGGGTGAGGGCATACACCGCGTTGGTTACTTGTCCAAAATCTGTATTGTTCTGGTACGATGGTATGCACAACGAACTTAACGTCCTCCAGCACTTTGAGAACTTCTGGCCGTGTTAAACGATAATGGGTTCGACAGCCATTTTGCTTTATTCCTAACACATTCAAGTGAAAGCAGCTTTCGAAGCTTCTTTTTGATAAACGCCTCCGCATTGTCACTTAAGCTTCGAAGCAAGGCGAGATTGCTAAATTCACCGTCTAAGTTGATAAACCAGTTCGACCAGCTGCACTTACAGCTTTTTCCAACGTGAACGACATCTGGCAAGGGAACTACCAATTCTAATTCCGGTGGCAGTTCCTTGTTATCTGCCATGTCACTTAAGCGAACAAGTGCCTTCTTGTTGCACTCCACGCAGTCGGTTGCTACTGCCAAGACAACTAACTTTTGGCACGTCACGTTTCTATCTAAGCAGAAATCATATGCCCTTAAAGATGGGTGATAAGAAACTTGCACAGACCGATTTTGCTTTTAGGCACTCTTCGCATTTGCCCATTGCTACACATTTTGAGGCCTCACTCAAAGTAATTAACATTTTAGCCCTTACTTTGAAGATAATTTGAAGCTTTTCTTTTCTAGGGAAGGAACCCATTAAATTGCCGCGGGAAGTTTTCAACCAATCACAGGCTGACTTTTGAGACGTCAATACGACTTTATATTGACGTCTCAAAAGCAGGCAAAAGTTTAGGCAAAAGTATAAAAAATCTGAGAATCATAACACAACCGCAGGGCGTCTCGTCGGCTCGCTTACGAGCCGCCGGGCGCTGTTCTAGACATGAGCCCGCCGCTGCTTTCCGAAAAGGAGGATCCCGGGGCTTTAATATGGAAGACAGGAAATTCTATAATTGACGAAATTTGGAATTAATGTGGTTACGTCTGGTGAAATACAGCCCACCAAAGAATCTGGACATTTCCTGCGCTTAAAATAAATTCAAAATGCTCTTCTTTCTGAAACAAACATCCCTATAACGTCGGACCATGTCGGTTGTCGGTTAGAATTTATTTGTCGCTAGTCGGTAATTTTTCCTCGTTTTGTCGATAGTCAGTAGTATTTTTCGCCCTTTCTCGCTAGTCGGTTAACCCCATTCACACCCTCTATTTTGCCAGGTTTTTGACAATGCAGGAAAAGTAGATCTTAGCAGGGGCTATCGGAATCCAAAGAGAAAATTGGAGGTAACCACGCATTTTTCGGAGATAATTAAGCTTCAATCTGGAAAAAATGCTGACATCAGCATTTTTTCGAAAAAAAGGAAAATTAGATCTTTCTTCGCGGATTTCCTTAGAATTCGGCTTTACATACAGAAAAGCAACAATAATTCTAAAAATCTCTAAAACACACAACGAATGGTAACATAACAACTACTGTTTATGTGTTTTAAGTTACAAAATCATCACAACGGAGCCATTATAGGCCCTGACAGCTTTCCCACGTTCGCCAAAAATACAGTCTAAATAACTTTTGCCCACAACAAAAAAATAATTGTGTGCTTAATATGCTTACCACTTCCATTTTATAAGATAAAAAGTAGGGGTCACCACGCGTTTTTACAAGTTATATTTAGATGTTTTCAACTTTTACGGAACCGCTTTCGGGGTCCGCGACATTTTTTTCTACAACCTCCCTAGTAAGTTAAATATTGTGCGTGTCTTTTTCGGGGCATGGTGGGATTTCCACTCGATGGCTTACCGTTCAAAATTTTTAACTTCGGATACAATAAAAAGACAAACATTGTAGAATTCAAAGTTAATTCTATTTGTAGCTGTAAGTTGCTCTTTTGAGAAACATTTTTCGGGATTTCAAGGTCAAGCAGCACAGTAAAGGAGTAAAAACGCAAAATCGGTTCACTTCCATTGATTCACAGTGGATCTACGGATTGATTATGTTCCTTCGGACACAAGAACTTTACATTGTGTGCATCTTCTTCCAATCCATTTCCAAATTGAAAACATCAGTGCTATATCGAGATGACTGGTCGGCTGCCGACTCGCCCCACTAGTGAATAGTGGGGGCGAGTGACAAAAGTGGTAAAAATGCATTTAAACCGGTCAGGATACATCAAGAGACAATAAAGTAAAGGTTAGAAGACTTTATTGTGTAATATTTTCGATTTTTCTATCGCTTCTCAATTCGGTGACAAATCGTATTATTACCTAGTATATTTCATTACTGTGTACTGGCTTCGAATCAGTAACTCGATGTGACTCACACATCACGATTGGTCTGCCTGTGGTTTGACATGAAAAGTGGGCGGAACTTAGCCTTTACCTCGCGCGTTCGCGTTTAAAAGATAACCAGAGTCCCGTGCGACTGTCGCGCAATGCATGCGCAGAACGTGTGCGCAATAACAATAGGTGGCACCGTCCTTAAACTGAGGAAAACAAAACAAAAACACAAAGAAAAACCTTTAAAAACACATCACCATGGCTCAATGTGTTTAACGAGTGGCGTATAGCACTCAAAAAACAAAGAGCCTTGGAAGACATACTCATTAAAGAGCTCGACGCTGTACCTTCTAAATTCTATACGCAGATGTGAGAAAAAAATATAATAAACAAATGATACGACTACATGCTTGTCCAATTGGGAAATATTGAATTCAAAAAATTCCTCTGACTGACGTTTGAAGCTATATTCCACGCACAAAGGGTGCCTTTGTTTTCTGTACCTTGACTTTGTGACCATCCAATTTTTTGACTCATGTAAACTGGTTGCAAGTTAGGTCCGATTTTTCTGCCAAGGTCATTTAGTTGTCTTCCCTACTTTCCGTCTAATATGAGGCCAGTAGGGGTAATTATCATGCATTGAAAGAATTATAGAATAAATCTTCCGCCATTAACCAATAAGGTATACATTCCCCAGCAAAAAAAGGTTATCTTACGGGAGCTCGAATCACGGGGCCGCTTATTTCCGAGATACTGCAAGCGGGTGTTAATTTTAAAGTACAAGTCACGTCAAGAAACGACGTGTTATCGGTTTGCGTTAACGTTAAAAGTTGAGCGCGGTTCCACTGCATATTTTTTACGTTTACACGAGCCGTCCATGGAGATCTTCATTTGTTCGTTTTCAAACTATCTACAAATGCGATTGAAACGTTAAAAGAGTGAAAACGTCAAGCAAAACTACATTTGAATGAAAAGCTCAATCTCTTTATCACCGAGGAGTTAGTCAGAGCTATTTGCAGGGAGTAATAATTTACTGAGTCCGAGGAAACGTTCTGTTGCAATTTAATGATAATTTGTGAGACCTATGGAATGTTTTGACCGCATATATTTCAAAAATGAAAAACACATAACTGTTTCAGCGATTTATTCAAAATCAGGTTAAAATAGAACAATATAAGTTGTTTGAAATTTCCCCATTTGGTGTGTTACACTAGATTATAGCGCATTTATTCGCTTGTCGCGGGTAGCCCGAAAATCGAAACTGTTTTTCGCCATGTTTGTTTACCGTTGCTATGGGAACGCTGATAGGCATGAAAAGAGCATCGTCCAAAACTTTCATCCGAGCCTTACTTGATCTGGTATCAAATTCAGATTCATTGAGCTAAAGTAAGATTATGTACAAGCGCATTCAAAAAGGGACGGTGTGACCCCAAAAAAAACTACTTGGAGCCACCTTAAAATAAACTGTGTGAAAGCCGTAATACAGTTTGAGGTTTTCGGATCTTTTAGCTGAATATTTCAACAGCATAAAAATTTTTACTTGCAGCTTTCACTTTTCCAAAAATACGAGCTGAACTTATTTCGTACCCAAAACGACATTTTTAATCCCTCCGACTGACAAAAGACTCACAAAAGGAGTTCAATTTTCCGATGTTACCAAAGTTTGAGGCGACACTACTTGAGAAAACTCTAGTTTTTAATCTAATTTATTACGAATTTTTAAGATGACTAAATTCTTCCGAACAGTTTTCCGTCATTGGGTGCTCCTCTGTTGTGTCCGGCAGTCCTTGCGCTGTAATCAGTTTTTTGTAAGACTTTTTTTCTCGCTGCAGCCGGTTCTTTCAGACTTTTTGCCGCTCAGTGTTCAAGTAGCATTATGTTGGTTCAATTTGTTTGATTCTGAATCGAACTTTTTTTTAAGACACTCACTTTTCATTGAGGAATTCTCCGCCATTTTACTGTGTTTTAGTTCGTGCAGTCACCGAACTGTCGCTTTCAATCACGTTAGCGTAACACAATTTTCATTTACTGTTTGTTACTTGGGCGTAGCGACCAAGTATAAAAATGCAGTTTGGTCGTCCACAAATGTGCAGTATTGCGCAACTCTGGGGACGGCGGGATTGTTCAAACCTTCATCACGGTCACACGTCCGAGGCGTTTTTCGTTTTATTTGGTGGGATTCATTAAGTATTAAGTGGAAACGTGGGCAAGGATGTATAAAATAATTAGTTTATGTAACTATCTTTTCATCTTTCCGGCTCAAAATAATGAGCTTCTTTTCGATCGTTGAAAACTGATCAAAACGCTTCGTGCCTGAGAAAAATTGTGTTGGCAAATGGCGCCGACAGTTCTGCGGTTCATAGTTTTCAAACGCTTAGAACTTTTTTAGTAAACTTTCAAAACGTTTAGTGATTTGACAGTGTATTGTTAATATATGAAACTTTTAATAAACAGTGAAATTGACAACCTTAACTTTGAAGTACTTTGGTTAACTTTTGCAAATTTCTCTCGTTTGACCGCGGTGGAGTACATACCTGTTGTTTGTTGATGCGGGGCGAACGTCACAAAGTGCGAGTTGTGTTTTCTCTGTTGCATCTAACAGTTTCATGTTCAATATGCGTTAGGAAATTACTCAAGAAGACACTGCGAAAGTATTTGACACTTGCGATTAATTCTACGATACCTTCATGACGGAAACCCGCTAAAACATGTTTAAACGGTAGTTTCTTGGTGTTGCGGATGGTGCGATCACCAAATGACGTAAAACAAAAGATTCAAAAGACACTGAACAATACCCACACCACAACACAAAAGCCAACCAACAATGACTTCCGCAACACCAAGAAACACCCGTTTAAACGAACATGAAGATAATTTAGACGAATATATAGCGCTTATTTAACAAGAAGTGAACAGTGAACAGCGAAGGAAGAAATATAAGCGTGGTAGGAATCCCAATTAATTTCACTTCTTTCGGTTGTTTGCCTTTCATTAATTTTTATTTCGTGAAGTTGAAGGACCAGAACAGCCAACTGAAACTTTGGGTACAAAAATTCACCGCCGAGAGAAGATGTAAACAATGCACGCGGTGTCTTGCGATACGTTTCTTGCGAGCTTCGCTTCCGCTAGTGAATGATTCTCGGGCGAAAATAACCTTAAAGCGATCACTTTTTCATTTAATTTTCTTTTCTGAGTTTCGGATACAGAGGAATAAAAACTGGATATATTTTGGTGTGTCTGATTGCGAGATTTTTTTATGAAACAGCTGCGTTATGCGTTCTGTAAAGGTTTAAAATTACTTTCACATTATGCAAATTGCAACATTTTTACCTCAACTGAAAAAATATATTTCAAAGGGCTAAATTTGTTTCTCTCCTCCTAAATTATCACTTCTGTCGTTAACTTTGATTAAATTTATAAGTTTCATTCAAACTTTATTATAATAACGGCGGGAATACTTCCAGCAAAACTTTCAATTGGAAAAGTTGTTTTGACCTCGGGTCTGGACCAGGGGGCCGTTTCTCGAAAGAGCCGGTAATTACCGGGCCCGGTAAGCTGTTTTATTTTCATTGAAGATCGAGGTTTCAAAAGTTTTGCAGATAATACGATAAAACTATCAGTTAGCAAAACAAAATGGACTGGTTTGTTCGCTAGGACCCGCGCTTTTATACTTTAGATTTTGATTTCAATATTTGGCTTCGGGCCCGAAAAGTTACCGGGAGTTTCGAGAAACGGGCCCTATAAATCATGGCTTTGAAAGGCCACTTTGCGGCTACATTTGCGGCTACATTTGCATTCACTTCAAAAGTTTCGGAAACACAGACCAGTTACAAGATTTAGCTAAAACCAATAACAACCATCGGGAAACTCTGACATACGGCCTTTTTTTCAACGGTAAGTACAAAGTAGGCATCGATTTGTATTTTTCAGTATGTTCTCGTCTTTTGACACAGTGGGCACGCTACTTTAATAATTTGCGTGCGATCTCGCACGCTAAGTGTACTGTGTCTTCTTGTTTTAGACGGTTAATGCGCTTCTTTGTGCTATCCGAATACTCTATTACACTATCCGAATACTCTATCATCAAACCGTGAAATAACGTGCATGCAGATTCCCAAGACAATTATTTCTCAATATGCCTAATTTTAATACAACGACGCCCAAGTATACGCTACCACAGCGTCTTGTTGTGTAAAAAATGGCGCGAGGTCACATATTGCAGTAGGCCTTTTTATACCTCAATGGTTTTTTTTCTCGAAACTGTGTTTTTTTTATTTATCGATGTGTTGAACTATAAACAGGAAATAAATAGTAGAAGAGCTCAAGCTTGCGCAATATTGCGCGCGCTTTTCGCAGAATGGAACTGAACTTGTTGTCATAGTAACATACTTTCGAAGTGACGGATTGCCAAGATGGCGTCTCGTAGCGAAAGCCAAGAAAGCGGTGTAAACGAAGATTTGGACGGCGAAAATGTCGTTAAAGTGGATGAGCCTGTAGGAAACTTGTCTAAATACTACGCTTTACCCCCAGGGCATTCTGGAACGCCGAAAAAAGGTCACTTGATGTTCGATGCGTGCTTTGAAAGTGGAAATCTTGGCCGAGTTGACTACATCACCGAGTTCGAATATGATTTGTTTGTTCGTCCGGACACATGCAATCCTCGCTTCCGAGTTTGGTTTAACTTCACAGTCGAGAACACAGCACCTTATCAGCGAGTCATATTCAACGTGGTGAATTTTAGCAAGACAAAAAGTTTATACCGCGAAGGAATGACCCCGCTTGTGAAGTCTACCAGCCGCCCCAAATGGCAACGAATTCCTGCCAAAAACTGTTTTTATTACCGCTGTCCCGATCACAGGAAAAACTATGTACTTTCCTTTGCCTTTGCGTTCGATAATGACACAGATGTTTACCAGTTCGCTTACTGCTTTCCTTATACCTACTCTCGACTGCAAAATTTTCTGGAAGAGCTCGATGGACGAAACTTGGAATGTTACAAACGAGAGTTGCTATGTTTGACCGTTCAACAGAGAAGGGTTGATTTGATCACTATCACTTCACCAGAAAACATGAAGAGTGATCTAAAAAAGAGGGTAATTTTTATAACAGCGAGAATTCACCCAGGTAAGCCATATTCATTAACACTCTAAACAAGTAAATTTATTGACTATTAAGGCCGGCACACACTAGGGGACATGTTGCGGGGACATGTTGCGGGGACATGAAGCGGGGACATGTTGCAGCGACAGTTTTCCTCGTGTGACATCCCTGTTTTTGCGAAAAAGTTCTGTTGCGGGGACAGAATTTTGTCCCCGCAACATGTTGCACGAAATTCAGCTGGTTTGAATTCATGCGTCATGAAGCGGGGACAAAATGACCCCCATTTCAATGTCGCATGGTGTGCACTGCTCTTGCAAACTGTCCCTGCTACAAAATATGTGTAGTAGGCTGCTTTCTCTTCTCTTCTTTTCAGCCACTTGCGTATCCATCATTTTCGGTCAACATAATTACACATTTCTTCATCTAGTAATATCATTGACAGTAGTAGAAGCTTCTTTTTCCTAACCATAAAGTCCGCCATCTTTCTTTGCTCGTATACTAGTTCCCAGGCGCCTTTAGTGATTTTTGTGATTTTTATACCTCAATCCGCTTTGTGTGCACCAGCTTACATACTGTCCCTGCAACATGCGCCAGTATGCTGTGCACACGAAGGGGCTTGTCCCCGCTTCATGTCCCCGCAACATGTCCCCTAGTGTGTGCCGGCCTTTAAGTCTTAACACTCAGTTTTAAAATAATAATAACCTCAAGTTAGAAAAGTTTAATATGCAAGCAAACGGTGTCCTTGCAAGTGGGGTCGGACATTATTAAATTGTTGTATAGCTGGAGTTTTTCTCAATACAACGCACCAATCATTGGTTGATTCATGGTCACATGACATCTAACAAACAAACTGTTCCGTTTCCCGTAAAATGTCCATCAGTGGGCAACAATTGCAAAACGGGCAACATTTTTTTAACATCAGAGGGTAACATTGCACTGTTGCCCACTGGTGCACGTGATCAGACCGTGACAAAAGGTGACATTGATCTGTTTACCTTGAGCATGTTTTTCAAACTGCCTTGTGTTGCTATATATTAAATCACTTAAATTATGAATGATCCCTTGGGAGACAGTGAATTTTGTTTGGGAAACATAGAGACTCTCGGGGAAACAAAATTCACTGTTTCCCTTGGGACCAGACATTAAGAGTTTATTATTACTAGTTCATTTTTGCTGAATGATGCATGTCAGCAAATGTTTGTGACGCTCAAAATCATAGCATTTTAAAATTATTGCTTCCTTAACTCTCAAAACTCAAAATATAAATTGAAGTTGGTTTCTTAATTATATTGGAGGAGTGGTAATTTAGCAAGTCAGACTTGTTGGGGTTGTTTCTCCACCAAATTCAAAATTTGCTACCTTTGACATACACAAAATGTTTTATAGAACACTCGGGGGAAGATATGTGAATTTTTGAAAATGGAATTGACCGTAATCTGAGTTTATAGAGGGTCTAAAATAGGGTTTCCCAATCCCGCTTCCCACCACTATTTTTTCTTTCATCCCGCCATCCCGCTTGCTTTGAACATGTCATCCCGATCCCGCTTCCAAAATACTTTTTTTGCATGACAAGTCACAGTTTTTTCCGGACGAGACGCAATTTCCGTGGGCTAATGCATTACGACCTCGGTGTTTGTTTACGGTAAACAGCAGCAGTCAGTTTAGTTTGGTAAATTTATCAGCTTTTGAGTAAGTGTTGAGGACCCAAATGAAAGTTTTCTTTATCGGAGAACAGCGCATGGACGATGACGAAGGCCCTCCATCACACCAAACTTCAAAATTTCAAATTTAAAAAACAAATTTCAACCACGCCTACTACATAGGAGTTACCCTAATCTGATAGAGAAGATTGTTTGGAATATGCGGGGTGCGGAGTGCGGAGTGTGAAAAATGAGGAGTGGGGAAAACGACGAGTGTGACAAATGAGAAGTGGGGAAAATGTGAAATACGTTTTTTATGGAAAAACATAAAGTATAAGGTAAAACTAAACTTTTTTTTCTTCGAGGCAACTTTTGCAAGTTTTGAAATTCACAATCTCTATATAAATACTGGAATTTAAATAAATAAATAAATAAATAGGAATTTCAGTGGAATCCACGAGGTGGAATTTCAGTGTTGTTATCTCAAAAGTGTTGGTATTTTCATATATGCCTTTATTTCATACCAGTACAACTTTTCGAACTTTGTTCTGTAGCATTTTGAATAGATAGAGCACGTTTTGAAGCCGCGCCGACATTATTTCGTTACGAAATCTGCGACGACAGTGTTTGCGTAGTATCTCCGGGCAATGTGCATTGTTCAATTACCACTGCTTCAATTAGGACTGTCTGAAAAATATTACTAATAAGAATTTGCAATTTCATGGCAATTTTATATAATACTTGAAAGTGGAATATGGAAATTGTGCGTGTTTGGAAGAATTACTGAAGGTGACTCTCGCTATTAGGGAACTGTTTCCGATCACAAATCAAATAGTGATCTCCAAGGTGACTGTTATAACGGAAGACTTACCGGGACATGGCTGGTTTACAGCGCTGACTTCACTAACACCTATTATCATCCTAACTTCTTGCGTATTCAGCGCAAAAACCCAATGTTAAACGGACTTGTTTTTATTGAACAGTCCATTTACAGAGTGCTGGATTTTCACCAATCTGAAATGCTATAACAATATGATTTAAATATAAATATCTGCAGTTAAGAGGATCAGGCTGTTTTCGCTGTATGCATGTATGAAAATACCAACTCTTTTGAGATAACACTAATTCCGGTATTTATATAGAGATTGAGAATTTCACTAAAAACTTGCAAAAGTTGCCTTGAAGAAAAAAGTTTAGTTCAGTTTTACCTTATATTTTATGTTTTTCAAAATACGTAATCCTCATTTTCCATACTCCGCACTTTCACACTCCTAGTTTTCCACACCCTGCATTTTCCACACTCCGCGTTTTTCACACACCGCACTCCACACTCCACATATTCCATATAACCAATAGAGAAAACTCTATCAAAAATAAAATTCGAAAAAAGGAAAAATGCGCTTAAACAGGAGGAGAAAACACAAAAAGAAATTCTGCCCTTTGTGACGCAATACCAGCCATCAGTGCCAAATCTCAAACAAATTTTTATGTCAAAATGGCACATATTGCAGAACCAACCACTGCTATGACAAATCTACAAAGAACCGCCCATGATATATTTTAAAAAAGGCAAATCCTTTAAAGATACACTCCTTAGAGGAAAAATCTAAAAGGTGTCAAATAAGTTTCACAACGGGATTGTTTGTACGGCCTGTCACCCCTTACTACGTCTTGTTTAAGCATTTTAGTGGGTTTCTTGAGACAAAATTGCGACACCGTGACAGGTACTTATTCGATTTGGTAAAGATAAGGACCTCTGAAATGATTTCAAAGGAAAGACAGGTTCGAAAAAAAAAAAGGTTAAAGAAATCAACTATGTAAAGATCCAGACTTGTCTTCCTTCCCGGAATCGTGAAATATCCGGCGAGTGCATTGTCGTCATCCATCCCGTTTCCCACCTGGAAAAATCAAGAATTCCCGCGTCCCGCCATGAAAATGACGAACTTCCCGCTTCCCGCCGACCTCTAACCATCCCGCATCCCGCCTTGAAATTTTCTTTCATCCCACATCCCGGCAGTGAAAAACGGCTTATCCCGCATCCCGCCAACCCTATGTTAGGCCCTCTTTATAGTGAGTTTTCCAAGAAACAAGGCTAATCATTTTTCAAATTGTGACCCATTTCCATCCTGGCCATCTGCAGCCATCTGCTACCCTTTCCTATTCTTCGTGAAATCCCTACCCTTTCATATACTCCAACTCATGAAATCGCTACCCTTTCATATACCTCCAGCCTCAAAAAAGGTACCCCTTTCAGGTGGAGGATCCCCGTATAGCCCATTGTAGGGAGTACCCCCCCCCCCCCCGGGCTGCTAGTAGATTAGTTTTAAACAAAACTGGACTATTGCAATATGTGTATTATTTTTTGTGGATTTTCAATGATAGAAATTGCCTTTTAGGCTTTTCAAAGTACATGTAACATTAAAAATGGTGACATAGTTCATGAGGACCTTTTACTTGACTTGATTCTAATCCATTCTTGATATGATTTCTGCACTGTTCCTTCAGGTGAAACTCCATCTTCATATGTTTGTCAAGGAGTGATTGACTTTTTAGTCAGCAGCCACCCTGTAGCAAGAGTTCTGCGAGATTATCTGGAGTTTAAAGTAGTACCCATGCTAAACCCAGATGGTGTTGTCCTGGGCAACTACCGCTGCTCTTTGATGGGTTTTGACCTGAATCGCCACTGGCAAGAGCCCTCGCCGTGGGCACACCCAACTCTAGTGGCATGCAAAAACCATTTAATGGAACTTGATGGAGATGATAATGTTCATCTTGATTTTTACATTGATATTCATGCACATTCCACCATGATGAATGGCTTTATGTATGGAAATATTTATGATGAGGAGGAGCGATTTGAGAGGCAGGCTGTGTATCCAAGGCTTCTCTGTGCCAATGCTGAAGACTTTTCAATGTCAAACACATCGTTCAACAAGGATGCTGTGAAAGCTGGAACTGGCCGCCGTTTCCTTGGGAGCTGTCTTGACCCAAAGACGCACTGCTACACACTAGAAGTATCATTCTTCAGCTACAATACCCCAGTCTCGCAGGGAATGTCGCCTTACACAGAGGAAGGGTACTTTAAGCTGGGCCGCAATGTGGCCAGAACCTTTCTGGATTACTACAAACTGAATTCTTTGGTGCTGCCTGTGAAAAGGAATGCATCCAAATCTTCATCTCAGAGAAGGGATTTTCAGGTTGATGGAAAGCAACGCTCTTCTGGTCGAAGTGATTACAATGGAAAGCTGTAGAATTCACTGAGAACCACTTACACTTTCAAGCCTAAAAATAAAATAGACTCATTGTTGAGATTTTTTTGTTATGTCCAGGATCCAGAAGCTACACGTAGAATGAATCAATATTTATTGTAATAAACATTTTGTACATAAAACAAATTTATTTACTATTTATTTTGCTTGATATTAATTTAATGATTATTTTTTAGTCATGATATTTTTATCAGTCACGTGACTGATAAAAAACGAAAATTTTGTCGTCAATTCTGACATGCCTGTCAATTTAAACTATAATTTGGAATGAAATTTTAACATTTTGTATTTCTCACTTCTGGGTCAGGTTGTCGGGAAGCACCAATGATTTTGCTTCTTTAATATAACAACATCTTTATTGCTATATATACAAACTGTACTACATTGAATATAGATTAGTTTATAAGAAATCAAGGGCAAAATGTGGAATAGAACGAAATGAATAGTTATTGTCAGAAGTACATTGATAAGACGTAACACAAAATTTAATAGTTGGTGCTAATCCTAGGTTAGCTCAATCCTGCTTGACTGAACAATGGCGCCCTGATAACTAACTGTCGGGGAAACTTAAAACGTTTTGCAATGGTGCAAAAAATGTAATAGTTGTTTTCTCGTAAGTGAAGACAGCGACGTATCTTTTCTTCGAATTACATGTATTTTGGTGTAGAATATGGTATTTTGAATTATTTTGTTGTGGAAGTCATCCTCTTTGAGTTAAATTAATAAAAGAATTTGATTTTGCAGTCAGAATACATAGTTGTCTACATAAAATTACACGTTACAAAAAATAATTTTCGTGAACTCTTTTTTTCCAGAGAATCAACGTTATTTAAGATAATTAAATACAAAAACTGAAAGATTTTCACAGTCGTTAGAGTTCCAAAATAAGATTCATTGGACAGTTCAGTACAGTTTGTAATGTAAAATATATTATTGTCTTGTATAGAGAGTGTGTAACCATAAGCTGGATGCCTTTGTTTCAAACCAGGGTTATCCCTTCAGTAAAAAAAAGCAAATGCTAAAAGGATGTAAAGTATAAAGTCCTTCTGCTGAATACCTTAACAATAAACATACGAGCACAGTGAAGCAAAACCAGTTTACATGGAAATACTGATAACAATGTAGATTTAAGTTAGTATTATTAACATCCTCCATTGATAAGTCATGTATCTGCATTTTGTAAGTTTCCTTGTTAGTGCTGTTACAGCTTAAGTGACCTTACGTATTCCCTCGGTATTCTTCGAATTTGCAACTGCTTCTCGCGTCCAAGTAGAGAAGTCCATGATTTGCGAGTTCTTAGTTGTCCGGCTCAGTATTTCAAAATGTTATGCATACAATTATAAATTTTTAAGATTAGGAACCACTTAAGGTTTTTTTTTTTTTTTCATTCTGAAATGTTTCAAATTCAAACAATAAAACTCACTATTTCGAAATGGGTTCAAGAAATCTGACCTTTCGAAGTATCCGACAAACTTTCAAGACAAACTGAAAACTGTAATGTTTGAATAAATGGTTGACGTGTTTTTCATTCTGAAATGTTTCAAATTCAAACAGTAAAACTCATTATTTCGAAGTTTGCGTGTAATTGCCGATTACATCGCCCACATTACGACTGGTGACGCGACTGGTATGTAATGCTAATTACTCTTCAAGGACTACTTCCCGTTTCCAGCGTTTTGTCCAAGCGGACAAGCGGATTAGGCTGGCTAGTTTTGCAAGAGCAAAAGAAAGGAAACAATAATTAAGCTTTCCGTTTTATTCTTGACAAAGCAAACGGCTGAATGATGAACTTGCTGTAATTCAAGACTGGTGAAGACCATCTATTTTCCGTCATCCTCGGCGGGAAGGGAAGGGATGGGGGGGGGGGGTGGGGGGTAGTCAGGGGCAGTTAGTCGGGGCGAGGGAGGGAAGAAAAGGGCAAAAAAAAAAAAAGGTCGGCGGGAGAACAGTCCCCGACTAACTGTCCCCGGGTCTCCGAGGATGATTTTCAGGTAGAAAAATACTTCCTTAAATAGCTGAGCATTTATTTGCTGGAGTTACTACGTCAGAAGGTCTGGATGAGGTTTAACTAAAAACTTAAAATTAACCAAACTTTAAAGGGGCAATGTCAAGTAAAACATCACTCAGACAGGCAAAAAACATTTTTGTATCAACGGAAACTAACAAAAACAGACCAGTTCCTTAAAAATCATTTGAACACTGCATTGAAACTATAAATAGGTATCTTTGGGTGAGGATGGCCAGGACGGAAATGGATTGCAGCTTGAAGACGAAATTTGCTAGTTTGTAATTTTCAAGTTTTCCCTGTGTGTCTTGGAAAATAGTTTAAAACTCATTGTGGTTTGTCCTCCCTTCGAAGATTCACTTGATATTTTCCTATAGGTATTGCAAAAAGATACTTGGTTGAACATTTAATTGTTTTGTCTATAAATTAACTTAATCAGGGAAATGGCTGAACATTTTTAAACAGATGACTGAGTTTCCAGTTAGTTCCTATACAGATCCTCTCTCATGACGAATATCTTTTTCACAGCATTATTAGGGAGATGGCGTTTTTTTTTAATTGAGCCGACAGACTCCAGAATCACTATCTGAACACTGTCTGAAATATTGCCTTGGTGTCAGGGCGATTGATCAATTGTTGGTCAGTGAAAAAGATATTGGAATAAAATTTTGCATGGTGCACAATACATGCTCCTATTGGCTAACTAGTATGGCTAGTAAACATAATGATGGATGAGCTCGCGAGAACTGGAAATAACTCGGCTAAATGGGTAAACATTCACCTGCTGCGTATGCTTGTTGGCGCGTGCTATTTATAATCGCTTTTTAAAATATCTGAAATTTCCGTGACGAGACCACCGTCAATGAAAAGCAAAAATGTTGTCTTGAAGTATTTGCGTGTCGTTATTCATTTTCTGCTTTTGGCATAAATGTCGTACTTTGAAAAACAACTTACACTTTTTTTTGACGCAGGAAGTTGTAAAACACGGGGCGTACCGATAAACTCGGCAAACAGGTCAGATCAAACGAAGAGAGTTAGCCTGTAGTGTGGGCGTTGTTTTTGATGGGCGAGTGCCGACTGATTTAGTAATTTGGTTTTGCAAAACGTCGGATCCTTGGCCGAGAGTCCTCCAGCCTGACTCCCACACCCTAGGTTGCGTCTTTTGACTCGCCGTTTTTGAAACTCAGCGCTCGTTCGTCCCCCAAATACCCCTGCATCGGTTGGTTGCATCAGTTGTGCACTTTCGTTATTATAAAGTTATCATCTGTCATGGAAATCGACGAGGGTTCCTTGTCGGATAGCCGGTGAACACCTGCCCCCCCCCCCCCTCCCCTCGTGAAAGTGTAGGTCGGTGGTAGTCGGCCTTACATGGTCTTGTTCTCGTTTGACCGCTATCTCTCACTGAGGCAGGTGCTCCCAATGAGTTTGACGTTGTTCGTCAACTGTACTAAGTCCGGTAGGACAATGCACTGTCCGGATTCCCGAAAGCCTCCTGTTTATATCGCTTTTCTAATCTTTCACGCACGTACTTAGTGTAGAAACACGAAACTTTCAACGTCAGTTTACATTTTGTTATGCTTGTCGCCTTAATTGGAGGAAGAGCGGTGACACTTAGCAACTCATTCATGTCTTTTATCGTGCATTCTTAGTTAAGCAAAACCGGAAGGGTTGGAGTGAGTTTTCTTTAGAAAACCATTGCAGTGATTCATAAATCTCGATCAATTTTAGTTTCACTTTTTGCTTGACATTTTCATACTTCCGGTCCTGAATTATCACTTCGTTGAGAATGGCAGAACAACAATTCAAACGTATACAAACTACGTACCATAAATCATATCCCGAGTGCTAGTCAAGAGAGCGAAATTTCTCTCCCTGCCATAATCTGATCGCAGGCTATTACTCCCCACAATTTGAGCACTATGAACCTTTTAAAAAAGTGGTACACTGGTGCTCGATGAAAAACCGGCTTAAAATTTTATATCCATTACAGCGCAAACAAGAATTAAAGGAGAGTATGACCTTATCTTGATCAAATGCATTCACAGTTCAGTACGCAGAACTTTGAATTTCTTAGTTTTAAAATGTTTAAGGTACTCTGGCCAGGTCGCGGGGTTGGTGTTCGAGTGTGCACTTGCTTTTTTCGTATTTTTATAAAAGTTAATTGATTAATATGCTTAAAAAAAGGACTGACTAAACTTGCTCATAATGGGTCCTTAATGGGGGACGCAAGTGCCAAACATCAAAATTCAATAAAAATTCCAAATTTAAATTTGGAAAATAATGAAAAACAAATGGCTCCATGCAAAAGTACTGCCAAAGAGGTTTTATTTGAATGATCACACCACATGATTTCGTCAAAAGACTGAAAAGTAAAAGTACTCTAATGTCTCCATTATTGGCTCTGGGAGTGAAATCATAGGGTTAAGGAAGAGAAACAGGGAAGAGATAGGAACACGATGTATGAGGTGTTCTAAGCCGGTATCGGTTTAAACTGATTTTGACTCAATTTTGTGCTACACTTGGAAGGGTAGATGAGTTTGCCGTTTCATTCCCACGCACTTGTTTCAAATAAAAACCGGCCAGTGTTTGGGGGGCTATGGCTTTCGGATGATCTATGCCTTCCTAACACTCTGTTAACCCCTTCTTCTGACTCACAGAGTCAGTTATAAAGACAAGTAGTGTAGTTCTAACTTTTGAGTGTGTCGACAAAATGCTGTGGTGTTACCATTTAAATGGAACACTTCGACGTACTTTTGCACGGTACCATTTGTTTTCACAATATTTTACAAAATGAAATTTGGGAAAACAGATGGTTAGTGTATATCAGGAACTCATTACTTTCACCATGATCCTGCACTATCCTAAGCTCTTTAATTTCGTCATTTGTCGATAACTATTCAGGAGAGCCTTCGCAGACGCAAGCCGGAGTTGAATGTCAAAGTGATAAATGGTTAATTTTTATGACTCTCGCACGTGTCCCGAAAATTTCATGGCGACAATTTAACAGGCAACCGCACACTGCGGCTTGACCGCAAAGAAACAATCATTTAAGTGCCAGCACGATTCGATTCTACTTGAGCATAATTAAATGCCCGTACTCGTACGGGGGGGGGGGGGGGATGGGAGCGAAACTCCCATTTAAAAGTGACGGGGATGATCGTTGCAAAAGGAGGGACTACTCGTAGTCTACCTTTTAGGGGGTTAAAATTCGTGATTTGGTACCACTGAGTGCATTTGAATCAAAAAATGGCCACTGTCAGAGCTTTTCTGGTACCTTTTACTGAAATTAAGCCTCAAAAATGTGCTGACAGGAACAGCTCTTCAGAAACGGAATTGTTACCTCTTAGGAGTAACAAATAATAAAAGCCGCCACACCCACAAGACGGCTTTGTGGTACTTTTTAGGGGTTCCCTTCAAATTTTCCCACGATCGCCCCCCTCAATTTTATTTGGTAGTACCTCCCCCCCCCCCTCCCCCGGGCCCCGGGACCCGCAGTGGCGATAAACCTGATGAGAACGCTTTCACTAGCTAAGTTTTCATTTCAATGAAGAACTGAAACAGGCCCAAAAGCTACCTTCCTTTTGTTGCCTTTTCTCAGTTCAGTGATCTGTCCATCTCACTTAGTAAGATTTAAGGAAGATAAATCGGCCCATCATATGTGTCTTTATTTTGGCCATTGAAATAAAAGCTATTGAGTCGGGCGGTGTGCTCCAGTTTCTGTGGTACGACAGCTTTATTATGCTGTACAGTACATGGTGTTTCTAACATTCTGGCAAGGCGTTTGAGGTTGCGAATCAGGACTCTAACATGAGTGTGATCTGTCAAATGAAAGTTGTTCAAGGCTGCTGAACGGTTTTATTAAATCGTTTACGGTTGATGGAAATTTTAGAAAGTATGTCAAATTCAAGTCTTCAAGTTTTGAAGTATAAAGGGTTCATCAGTAAAAAACATTAGTTAACGTTAAGATCACCCTCAGGCGTGTGCCTTTCATTATGTCGAGTAAGTTTACGTAAACAGAATTCCCTCCGCGTGTCCCAAGCGAATTGACATGATATTGATCTTCAATTAACTCGTCGGTTTGCGAATTCTTTGCCACACACGTATCTCTCAACGTTTAATTCATTTCTACACTTTCTAGATATTGTTTGCAATAATCGCAGAATCGACCATAGAAGTTTGACTTACGCAAATTACTATGCCATGTTATTCAGAATACATTACTAATTTCTCAACGTGCAATATTCAGACATTCTGACTGTTTAGTCGGCGTTAATATTCCCTATACAAGTCTATCTGACTCTTAAAATATTGCAAAATAAGAACAAAGTCTTCTGATTAGAAGTTTGCGTGTAACTTCTTCTAACACCGCCCACAAAAAAATGGTCCATATATCCTCCGAAATAAATTTAATTAGCCTTTCGATGATTCCTTCCCGGTATTGGTTGAGTACAGTACAGGAGTGTCCCAAAGATCTGAGCGGACACGGCCGGGCCCAGCCCAGTTATAAAAGCCGAAGGAAATGGCAGTGAACTGATCGTTTATCCCGGCATTTATCAAGTCTCTGCTGTAAGTCTGTTGTTTTTCAATTTTCAGACTAAATGCCATTTGAACAAAATGTGTACCAGTCATGTCAAAATCGGAACAAAATGTTTCATCTCGGAGTCAAGAACCATTTATTTTTAAAGAATGTTCATAATTTACTACAGTAGTTCTTGTGGTTTCAGTTTTTTTTATACCATACACCGATTATAAGCTAAGTTTATAAATATAATAAATAAAAGAACGATTATATACAATTACAAGTCACAAAAAAATTACATCTCGGCTTTACAACATGTATAAGGCATAATTCTTTGATCATACATCTTCGCTGTGTTTCCTTTTATAGTCAGGCATAATTAAACCCTAACTACCGATCACCAGGTGGATCACTACTGTCGATTCCACGTCGACGCCATCCATCTACTTTTGATTATAATAAACGTATGACGATTGAAAGCAGTTCTTTCCTGTGGTGCTGTTTGTTTTACGAGTTCTGCAATTGAAGTTGGTTTTTGGTAAAACCGCATTTTCAATTATGACTACTAATTGTTGAGCTAAGTGAAACGGCTAGAGTCCCATCTCTTTGAATCTGTTGTTAACAATTAGAGTCTTTCTTTGTTCTAACAGAGAAGTGTTCTTGTTTCCTTCAGTATTCCTCTCAATCTCCTTACAAATCGCCATCCTTCTTGTTGTAAAGCTTCTGCTTCTTTCGACTCTTTCTCGTAAAATCGAATCAAAATGGCAGTCCAGTTCATCATCATTCGGTTCGCCACTGAGGTCGTTATCAGTGGAGTACGCTCGCTTAAAACAAAACCACAATTTTTTCTTGGCCCTTTGTAGTTCATCTTCGCTGACAGACAACCGATCCAAGCGAGTCAAGCTTGCATAAGGGACATCTTTTTCTACCTTGTGCTTGCAAAACACTTTCGCAACACAATGTCTGAGTCGTGTCCACGTGTTATCGTTGCAAAGCTTTCCCGCTGTGTGTAATATTCGTTTGGCGTTCCCTCCTCTATAATTGCTTTCCATAAAAGATTTTAAATTCTTCTCGCAGTAGACGGTACTTTCTCCACATCCTTGAACATGCGTTCCTTTTCTTCTGATGTGCATGTTTTGACCGTATTTAGGAGTATTTCACGGCTTGAGTTCTTCCTCTTGGTACGGTCAGCAACCAAAATACCTAAGTGGGCGCAATCTCCGAGTTTTATAGCTGATTATAAGTGGAATGTTTTGTATAATGGCAAAGACATTAACAGGTCATCACTGACAACTTCCTTTTACATGCAAGAGATTCATATCATTCGCAAGAGCTATTTTGGGGCGACAGGAACTTCCCATGGGGACAACCAATTAACACCCCGCCCTTTGGGCGAGTATTGAAATCAGCACCAAAATGTACAGTTCACAATCTCAAAACACTATTTAAAAAAACCTATTTACATTTTATTTACATTTTAATTAACTCTCCAAAGGTTGGGAACATTTTTCGAGTGAAATTGAGACTATATTATGACGTATTTCCTGAAGGCATTTTACAAAAGGAAACAAGACTTGCTGGTATTCAATGGCAAACAAATATTTTTTTCAGAAGTATATGTTTATCGACGGTCACGTGCGTGGGATAAAACTGGCTCATGACGAACATTTCATCTCTCTCGTTTCATTACCGAGCTTAAAATTTTCCATCTTTCTTTGCTTTCTTTATTTTAATATCTTTTTATTAGGTTATTACATGCCCGATGATAACTGCCTGCCTACGTGATGATAAAGTTCTTCTTTAATAGGCGACGTGATGGCTTTCATGACCAAATAACGATAGAAGGGGTGGGCGCTACACGAGCCACTTTTGTGCTGAAAGGTATATCTACTTCTCCGATATAAAACAAACATTAATTAATGAGTCTGAGGTTGAATCATCCGGCTTGATGGTATTCTTTTAATATTAACATCCTTTAGTTGACACCGACCGTGCTTCCCGGGTAGGGGGGGGGGGGGGGACTCAACAAAGTTTTGTACGGGTCTTGTACGGGGCCGTGCTCCGCCGCAAGGTCCAAACCCGTACACTTTCATATACCATTTTTGACAGAAAAGGTTTCCCTTTCATATACCTTTCATTGAAAATGGTACCCCTTTCATATACCTTTCAAATGAAAATGGTACCCCTTTTATATAACCTTTACGTGCGTCTGTTTGATATATTTTGAAAGGCCCTTTTTCTAATACTTAAATGGTAGTTTTCCCTCCCCTTTTTTATACTTCGTGAAATCCCTACCCTTTCATATACTTCAACTCGTGAAATCCCTACCCTTTCATATACCTCCAGCCTAAAAAAAAAGGTGCCCTTTTTGGGCGGAGCATCCCCGTATAGCCCATTATAGGGAGTACCTCCACCCAGGTGTTTTATACACCTAATTCAATAAAGGTTGCTTTGGCAGTTGGTCATTGGTAATTGGCATTTGACATACGGAACACAATGCAATGCTTTGCTTGAGTGACCGCCAAACAATAGCTTCCCAATGCCCAATTACCAATGACCAAAGAAACCTTTAATGAACTAGGTATATACACTTTCAGTTTATATATAAGAACTTACGCCTAATTTTTTTAGCTGAGACTGACGTTTTAGTTTTTAAACGTTCTTCTCAGCACGTTCTTAGGATAAATGGTACAGTATTTCAGTAAACGTGGTGGTTTTGAACAAGAAGAAAGAAATATCATTCAAATATAGGCGAAGTTCTACAAATTTGTCAATTAACGCGGTAACTGAGAGACGTCAGTCTTTAGTAAATCTTAGCACATTCTTAAAATTCTGGACAATTTCAGCCTCAATGTTCTTATAATAAAGGTTTATATAAATAAAGAGTGTTGTATAAAAATATTTGTATAAACCGTTTCACGCAACGTTTGCGTCTGTGGGTGAAATCCTTGACCCTATTAAAAGTGTGATCATGAAATGAAAGCGGTGGCACTATTTTTAAACTTTACGGTTGTACATGGTGGTTCTAACTTTAGAGTCTGTGGATGAAATTTTAAGGGAGTAACCATTTAAATGAAAGCTGCTGAGCAGAACTGATTTTCCATTTTTTTCTGTGGTTTGGTGGTTCTAACTTTCCGAGACACGCCATTTTTGAAACGCCGTCATTCAAATGAAGGCTATCGAGTTGTACTTTCCTATTATGTTTTATTATAAATAGTATGCCGCGTTATCGACATAATTTCAACTTTTGAGTTTAATTCGTTTTTCTAAAAACTCAAATAATTTTTTTCTATTTTTAAGGTTGCTAATTCTTTCGTTTTCTCAATGAAACGCATAAAGTTAGGATTTTTTATTATCGTTCAATGACATTCAGTTCCTGCAGGAACTTTATTAAATATTGCTGGGTGTGCCGTCATCCGTGACGTAAACTAGACTATTCACATTACGTCATGACGGACGAGCTTCTAATACGGAAAGTCCGTTGACCTACCACTTCGTTTCAGTCACGTATTCTCTGATCTGTTTGTTCCTCTACTGGGTTACAAGACATAGACAATTTAAACCCGGGGGGGGGGACTCCCATATAAAAATGACGGGGGTGCTCGTCGGAAATTTTCGAAAAACACCCTAAAAGGTACCAGAATCTCGTTTGATGGGCGTGGCTCAAAATAATTTTTACTCCTAAGAGGTACCAATTCTAAAACAACACATGTCATATTCTGTCATATTTTTTCGGCTCATACCCTAAAGGGTACCGCGAAAATTCTAACGGTGGTCATTTTAGATTTTAGTACCCTAAGCGGTACCAATCTACAAATTTTGACCCCTAAAAGGTACGACGAGCACCCCTGTCATTTTTATATGGGAGTTCCCCCCCCCCCCCCGCGATTTAAACGTTCTTCAGGTTACTGGCTCCGATCGACGGCCTCCTTTCTGCGCTTCCCACCCGCGGTCGTTTCCCCGTCTCGCGAAACGTCTGCAAATGTCACGCATAGAAGCAACAAAGCAAATTCTCTATTCAGTACAAAGGCTCCGCTTTTAATTTACGTCTCTTCGTGATTTCTTGGTAGAAATTCCGGGAAGGCGATGTTTCTTTTTGACCGAGTTATGTTAGCAGTAAACATGGCTCCGTCTGACCTAACTCTCTTTTCACTGAATTTTCATTGGTTTTGAGTTATGACTAAATGAATTCACTTAGTTATTTTTCAGTGTCGGAGACCACCTTGCAAGCAAGATCCTGGGCAAATGGCAATAAAAAAGGAAACGGAACTCGGTGAAGATTAGTACGTGACTGTATAAGGATGGATGTTTCAAATGGCCCAACAACAAGATAAAAAAAGCATCAGTTCCCATAAAGGGGTCATGTCACCTATTTTTAGTATCACTTCAAATGAAAAAACAAAAACAACAAATATGTATCAATAGAAAGCTAAAAACTAGCAGTAATCGGAGATTATGGAGACGCGTTCGAAGGAACTTCCGGCAGAAATGAGCCCCTGAAAAAAGCAATAGGGGCGGCCATTTGGAAGACCGGACACCAAAAAATCTCAAATTTTACTCCATGGAAGACACAGGGAAACCAACACGATCTTCGAACGCGATAATGATCAAGTTTCAGTGCACCTAGGTTCTGTACGGGTGCACTGATACTAGTATTGTTAATAAAACTTGATCATTATTTTGCCCCTTATCTTGGAAATTCTCAAAATCACCAAGCCTACAATTATCCCTAAAACTGATCATTATTTTTTAATTATTTTTATTTTTGAATTGAGTTTTCTCTTATTTCTGTAATTATTCATAATTATTTTGATACTTATCCCTTATCAGTTAGACTAATTTTACTAATTCTAGAGTTATGGGCATATCCCTGAAACCCCTGACAGGGCCTGGGTTGCATTTCTCCAAAGTCCCGAAAACTTTTCGGGTCCGAAAAAATGTGTTATGTGTAGAATGTTCACCAATAAAGATTCTGTTTTGTTGATTTTCAAAGCTAAGCAATAAAATCTTATGTTTACTACACAAGCTGAGCTGGTTTGCAGGCTAAAAACTTCAATGTCATTCGTTAAAAACTAACTAGCTTTCGGACCCAAAAAGTCTTTAGGACTATTGAGAAATGCTCACCCAGGACTATGTGACCTTATAAGGGGTGTCTAAGCATAAACAATTTGAAAATAAAAACTAAGGCCTTCTTAAAATGATCTGTTACAGTAATTAACATGAACAGTGATAGAACATACAAAAATAAATACCTCATCAATATTAAATCCTTCATTGGATAAATGCCCTATCGGTTGTTAATAAATAATATTGCTGACCCACGCAAATTATTTCATTCCAGTTAGTAAATATGCAGGGCTCTGCTCTATCAGTGCCCAGGGACCTCAGGCCACTAACTTTTCTATTCAGATGACTAGAAAACTTACTCTTTTTGCATAAAGCTTACAAATGTAAGTGCTGGGCACCCTGGATTTCATGGTTGGGAGCCTTTGGGCTCTGCTCCCTGTGATTTTTCTAAGAGCACAGCCCTAAATATAGCATAATACGATAATGTCAAAGTCAGTCACTGAGGATATTTAACTATTATAGCATGAAAGTGCGCGTGATATCGCCAAATTCTTAGCCAACAATGCCGTAGGCCGAGTCGGCTAAAATTAGGCGATATTATGCAAGCTTGAGCGCTATAATAGTTTTATAATTCAACACATTGATAACAAAGCACAGTTTGAAGAAAATATATCGAGTCCGGTCTGTCATTTTTTGCATTCTCTTGTCAAAATGCGAAATTTACATCTATTGTTGGATATACGTCATGTAGACATAGCGTATATCGATAACTTTTTGACCATATTTGGACAGTGTATCAATGTGTTGAATTATAATTAGGTATATACATCTTCTTTGTATACATTTTTTTCAAAATCAAGATGGCCACATAATCATTTGAGTCACAGCTGAGTTAATTCTTCCACCATGAAAGTTTTGGTCACAGTCCCTTTAGCACTCCTCAATAAAACAGATCTATGCCCTACACCTTGGGTATGCTCTTGTCCAGGTGCTGAACACAGTTTTCCAATGTCGAGTAGTAGAAGTGACCTTTAGATTTGAGTAAGATCATTAAATTCAAATTTTATAACAAAATATTGAAAAAAAAATAGTACCATGCAAAAGTATTGTCGTTGAGGTTTCATTTGAATGGTCACATCACAGGATTTCATTGACAGAATCAAAAGTTAGAGCTACACTACATGTCTCCAAAATTGGTGCTGGGAGTGAAAGAGCTAAAGTATGAGTCACTTTTCAAACCTAGTTTGTGTGCTTTAATAATCATCAACCTCACTCCTAGATTCATCTTCTTTGCTGCACACAATGGTCTGGGAATGTAAATGGTTTGAAATTCAACAGTGTCTTAAAGTCAATTAAATACTCATGCTCAAATCTAAAGGTCCCTAGTATCAGCATGGATGAAAAGGATTTCTTTGATTTAGTGCACCACTGATTAGTGACTGAGATAAGTCGGTTAAACATAACAGGATGCTGTGGCCCATTTAATGGACAGATACTGTCCACACTAATTACCATCTTGAAAGCCATCAAAAAAATCAAAAATAGTAAAATCAACATAATCATCAAAATCATCATCCCATAATGAGTCGTCCTCATTATCATAGTCATCTTCTCTGACATCCTCACCTATACGGCACCGATGTTTTTCTGGCATTGGAACTCCAGGGAAAACATAGCTTCTCCATGCAAACTGAAGTCTGATGATGACACCAGGTTTACCTAAATTGCGATTTGCAACTGCACCAGCAACTCCTGTAAGATATCCAAAAGACCCAGCAGGGTATTCCACATTGAATGCACCACCATCACCTCCATAGGGACCATAGGTTTGAGGGTAGCCATCGTCATCTTTCTTGTTCGAGTAAAAAGTGAGTTGATCGATCATCCAACTAGAATTCACTTCAACTCTGACAATTTTTTCATTTTCTTCCAGATGAAATTCATGGTGTTCTGGAGCTTCATCACTCGTAAACCCAAATGTCATTGGGCTGTCCTCGTTATAAAAAATCTTGAGACCTCCTAGCACCAATTTGCCATTCCAATGTCGAAACCATAGTCCCATTCCATTGACATAGCAGTTGTTTTCTAAATCTTCAAATGTGTAAACATCAGTGTAGTGTGAATGATCTGGTAGATGGCCTCCATTTGCAAAGGAGCGCCCCCACGTGACAACATATTTGGCAAAATCTCTGGGCATTACCCACTTATCGGGAGGATCAATTTGTTCATCTTCCCATATTGCATTTTCTTTTAAGATTGTCCATTCCTCTTTAAGTTTTTGGGCTTTTTCCAGCATCTTCTTACATTTAAAAGAATAAGCCACAAGCTTATTTGTTGTTACCTCTTTGAGATATTCCTCCGACAAAGTTGGGAGCTTTACAAGTGGTAACAATTCTGGGAGAAGCTCCCTTCGGCTCTCTAAGTCATGTTCGATGTACTGAAAAACTGCTTGCAACACAATCTTCTCTCTTTCTTCTTCACATTGAACTAAATCTTCAATAACTACACAGAGACCCTCGTCTGCCAGGAGATCAGTCAGAAGATTGAATGGGAGACACAAAAATTCTTCTCCCTTGCAAACATCTGCAAAATGCCGCAAGGCATATTGTTTGGCTACTTTCTTCAGTTCATCCAAGGCAAACACATCTGCCAACTGCCAGAGGGCTGGACATGTTTTATCATCGACAACACCTTTCAAGAAATCTCCGCATGATTTTTTCACAAATTCAACCCCCAAATAGTTTGCTGCCTCGAGCAAAGTTTGAACGTTGCCTTTGTTGATGTCGATCTTCCCAGAATATGCGAATTCTATCATATTACTGACGGCGGTTTCGTCTAACCCAAGTATTTCAATCTCACCTTTCTTTCCTTCTTCCCAGTTAGCTCCAAGAAGGGCTTCAAAATACGGACTAAACGACGCCAGCACATTACGATGAGCTCGTAGCGTTCGTTCATGGCCGATTTTGAGGCTGACATCACTGTACTTGCCATCTTTATACATGGCCAAAAGTCCCTTGAACATATTAGAGCCATGGTTCTTATCAATGGCGTGCAGAGTTTGGCAAGGATTTGAGAAAGACATTTCCAATGGTCCACACTGAATAAAATCTCCCTTGTTCGCCATGTCGTTCGCCATTTTGATAAGACTCTTTACCAGACTCTCTCGACTTCTGCCACCCATCGTCTCCTTGCGGGGCGAGTGGGGAGGGGCGGGGATAGGAACTCGCGCGCAGATCAAGACGCTACTATTTCTAAGAACTTGCTGCTGAGAAAAGATTCGGCTCATCCTCGGTGTAAAAACCTGCCAAACTCACGAGTGACGTAAAACAACGGAACCGAAATGTACTGAAACAATAGATTGCAAGACAACAAAGCAGGTAGAAGACAAAGAAAAATAAAGTTAAGTCACAGGTTTTTAAACGACAAACTGCAAGGCTGATATGACTACGCAAAAAGGTAGATTTTGCGAGACACCAATGCGACAGAAACCGATAAAGAAGGGTAGCAACCGCGGACAGGTTTTTACACCGAGACAAACGCAAAGATTCACTTTGTGCTCGTGCCAGGTCATAGGCCACGTGAGTGAGAAAAAAGAGACTTTGTGACAATCAAGTATAAAGTTCAATCGCCATGGAAGACTTTAACCCTCAATTAATTTTCACCAAAACCCGCAAATTTTAGCCCTAAATGCCATTTCTTGATCTTCATTTTGTCAAAATGACTCCAAATTTTCCCAAACGCTGTTTTATTAAGTTTTCCTTACGACGGAAAACAGAAACAAAAGTAAATAACATAAAAGTGGAAAATAATAGTGAACACTTTGGAAACAGCTGAAGAGGCAACGGGCAATGCAAAGGCGTCGGACCCTGTTGGATCTAGTCAACAAATTTTATATAAATAGGGAAAAACTAATCAAGCAAGGCTGACTGTACAACTACCAATTATGCACTGACTGTCCAATATTTCGTCAGGCCCGGCCTGAATTCTCCAGGGTGACTACAAAAAAATGTTACATTCAAATTGCCAAGAAAAAGAGAAGAAAAGATCCTGATTTCAATGGAAAGACGTCACATTTAATTTCAAAAATAAGATGAAACCTACAATTTAAAATGTAGAGAACTGAAAAGAATATAAGATAACAAGAATAAACATAAAAGAAGATATGTAACATTTTTCATATCCCAAATTCTTCATGATTTTTTGCACAGATTTCCGGAAACATTGAACTGATCCTCTGTATTCAGGCATGTATGCAATTAAAGAACTTTTCGCACTGCATCAGATGGTTGTCAAAACGATGACGTATATCGCAAAAGTTGATGACATGAAAGGTGGTACAAAGTGCATATGGGGCGCGCCTAAAAATCTGCGTTTGGGAGTCAAAGGGTTTTAAAAGACTCAACAATTTAAATAAGATTCACTGAAGCACAGCATTATCAACAGACTATTCACATAATTAGACAAAGGTGGATTTTTTTTGTGTATTTATTGATTTATAAGTGAACTATTAATCTTAAATACAATAAGGCAACACTGCCGGATATACAGATAAAACTAAAAGGGGCAATATCTCCTATTCATGTTTAGTATCACCTCAAAAAGTTTCTTCAACAATTTTATACCAGTGAACTGATACTTATTATAAATTGTCTTTGACTAGGGTTGCTACGATAAAAATGAATTACAACTTGAGGAAACTGTAGGATAATTTTCACAAGTTCCTCCCTTCTGTGTTAGAAAACTCGCTAAAAACTGATCATGGTTTGCGAGTTGTGAAGTGTGAAGTGTGTTGAGTCTCATTATGTTTCAGCTGCGGCGCACTGACGAGGGTCAAAAAGCCCGAAACAGCTGATCTGCGTCTGCTTTCTGGTTTTGAGCGCTGATCATGTCAGGTTCGGCCAACCGTAGTGCTATTTCGATAGAATGCCTTTTCATAATGTCTGATAGGTCCTTGCAGTGGTCTGTTTTTCCTTATCACTGCTGGTATTGATCCAATGTGACGAAATAGATCGTTCACGGTATTTACAGCTCCGTTGATTTGTTTCTTTTAAACAATCGTTCTAGCTTTAATTCGGTGTTCTAAAATCAAATTATTACATCAAACATCATATTGTAAATTTTAATAACATCTTGTACCTGAAGAAGGCAGGCTGGTCTGGTCAGCTGAAATATTGTACTAAACAAAATCTACGTTATTTTCAGCTTTGCTTTAAAGTTATACTTTTAGCGTCATTTCAATTGTTTGGCTGAAGCAGATCCTCAACTGAGGATCGATCCACTGTATATAAGCAGTATTTTGGTATACGGTTTCTTGCGATTTATCCAGCCCCTATAGAGCAGTTTTCAATTGAGTGTCGAAAGTAATTACACAATTGCTTTGGTTTGCATTGCTACGCTTTGTGATTGGCTAAAAAATCTCGCGCCACTTTCTCGACCAATCAGAAGTAAAACCAAAACCAATCGTGACCAGCTCGCACGCGTTTTCCCGCGCTTGGCGCCGCCGACATGTAATTGCTTCGAGCTCTGATTGGTTCATTGGATTGTTCACGACTGCTGTGATTGGTCAGAGTAATTACTTTGGTTTTGGTTTTACGACACTCAATTGAAAACTGCTCTAAAAGAAGCAGGATCACTTCTAGTGGAGGTACCTGGAGGTACGACTAGAAGTGCAAGGCTGAGAGTCATGTCAAGTAGGGGTATGCCACCTGTCGGGAAGGGGCTAGTGGGGGTGCTGCCACAGCTGTAGGATCATATGTGAAGAATATACTGTCGACATCGACTGGGAATTCCTGGCCATTTGCTTCAACATATTTCCCTGACACATCAGCTGATATCACTGGTGTCCAATTACGGGCTCCCAGAGCATGAAATAAATGGCATATCATGTGTCTGCCGTGGATACCATCATGACCATTCAGTCCGCACCTCCATGGGTTCCCAAGCAGTTTGAACTCCAGACTGTTACCGTATTGCTGCACTTTTTGAACACCAAGGGCGTACTGAGTCTGGATGACATCTCGACATACCTAAAACGATAACAAAGCAAAGACTTTACTACGATATCCAAGTTAGGGGCGGACCATTAGAAATCTTGGGAGGGGGGGGGGGGGGGGTGACAATTACCAAAAAAAAAATCCTGCAAAGGAAAATTGTCTCAAAAAAAATTCCTGCAAGCAGTTGACCATAAAAAAATAAAATCCTGCAAGCTAACTGGCTATATATACATATATTTATTTATTTATTTTAAACTGGAACAGATGAGAGTATGACATGCTCTCTGGTAGTAAAATTCATCAAAAGCAACTTCAGGTTGAGTCAAATGCTCTCAAAAATTACCTGCCTCAAAGGTCTATCTGGTACGTCAAATTCTCATAATACTTACTATACAAAAAGACGAAATTGCATATACTTTACTCTGATATCCAGATAAACTAAAAAAACAGCAAGAAATATAAAATGAAATCGAGTACTTGTATGTGGAGCCACACAAAGAGACGCAAAGCGACGAGAAGCCACATCAATTTGCCAAACATTTTTGACAGTAATTGTTGTCTCAGAACACTAGAAATGGAGTTTCAGAGCATCTAGATTTCAAAATTTTCTGGGGGGGCATGCCCCCAGACCCCCCTAGCGGCTCGAGCCTTCGGCGCTCGACCACTCTATCTGAATTCCTATTTCTCCTCATTTTTTATGCAAAGGTTCCACAGTCTGACTTAAATCTACTCTCCAGCGTTTAATACCAAAAATGGATTGGGCCAGGTATAAAAAAATTGGAGCTTGCACGCATTTATAAAGAAGGTCTCAGAAAAAAAAAACCTGCAGGCTTGCACCTCCCCCAAAAAAAATCCTGCAGGAAAATCAGGTCGAAAAAAAAAATCATACACTGAAAAATTTTTGACCCCCCTCCCAGGATTTCTAATGGTCCACCCCTTACCTCAAATCCTTTCGCGTTCTGCGCTCTCTCCACGAGCTTGGCGCCACGCAGTCTATATTTACTTCCATGTGAATGAAACCTCATAGAATAACTGCCCATATACACTTGAGCCGCACCTACCGTGCCTACTACAGCCCAGTATATACATACCCGTATATACATACCCGTATATACATACCCCTCCGGGAGTCACACAAACTGTCAGCGCACCAAATGAATAAAACAATTTTTAAAGCATCATCATTACAACTGGTCAACTAAAGCTTTACCACATTGAAAGGTTTCCTCAATCATAGACTGCGCACACACGTCAAAGGAAATAAGGGCGTTTCTTGGTGTTGCGGAAGCCATTCTTGGTTAATTAGCTTTTGTGTTGTGGTGTGGGTATTGTTCAGTGTCTTTTAAATCTTTTGTTTTACGTCATTTGGTGATCACACTATCCGCAACACCAAGAAAGTACAGGAAATAAGAGCAACTGCGCGCAGACTACTATATCGCAACTGGCCAGAGAAAACATAACAGTAAGCAATATTACTTTTCCCATATTTTTTCGCCCGTTTTGATTCTCTCTGATGCCCGATGTCAAATATTGTTTTGTTTGCTATAAGTAATATCGTTAGCTGATTGATTGCTGTGTTTATGTATTTGGCTGGCATTTGGGATTTTAAAGTCTAAACTTCCTTTAATATTTGTGAAATGACAACTGATTCAGTTTAAATTTATAGTTAGTTACCCACTTTTATATGACCTACATGGAGACACGTATTGTAGTTCTAACTTTTGAGTATGTCGATGATCGAATTCTACATGGTGTTACCATTCAAATGAACATTAATCTCTTCCTGCAGGACTTTTGCATGGCACCATTTGTTTTGCAATATTTCATAAAATTTGGATTTTTTCTTGAATTTTTATTTTTGACACTAAAGGACGAACCATTATTTTTTTGACGGGAGGGGGAGGGGGGGGGGGATTTTTACATGCAAACAAACAATTTTTTGTGTGTATCCGTCCCCCTCTAAACAATTTATTTAATCAAAATTTCCAACAAAATTTCCAGTATTAATTAAGAAAATATATTTGCTTCTATTTTCCATTTCGTTATATGAATCGAGGATCTGAAAATCAATTTAAGCCCAGAAAAACTGGCACCAATCTACAATGTAGTGAAACATGATGAAAAATACTCAATGTTACTCCACTATGCTATGTGCCTATGTTAATGTAAGTACCTAACTGGTATACAGCTATTTCAACACACCTTATTCCAAAATGGCGGCCAATTTATTATTCTTTTGTATGCATGTAAATTAGCCCTCTTTGCCTCATTTTCTCGTGAAAATTCTGTTGTATTTTGCACATGCTGACGAGGCAACAAGGGCTAATTAACATACAGATAAAAGAATAATAAATTGGCCACCCCACCTACGCGTCTTTGAAGACAATGAAACCATTGCAACACTAATGCGACATAAATACTTGCATCAAACGATTTTTACATTTGGTTTCTACCCATACGACTTTGCGGTTTGGGCGCGTACGCTTTAGCGCTCACCAAAAACCTTTTTTGAAGCAGCTTTACATATAGAATTGTTACTGTAGCTTCTTTCTTATATATTGACTAAAGTTGTGTGACTCCAGAAAATATCCATACAGTAGAATCCCGATTTCTCGAACCTTCAGGGGAGAAGGGAAATTTGGTTTGAGATATCGAAGGTTCGAGTTATCGAGGGTAAATTTGCAAGAAATCTTTAGCCAAGGAAAGAAAACTTTGGTTCGAGTTATCGAGAGGTTCGAGAAACCGAGGGTTCGAGAAATCGGGATTCTACTGAACCTCCCTTATAGGAAATGGAAATTCGAGATGAATGAGGGTCAGTTTCCTTTGTTTCCAGGGGTTCAAGCCCATTTTACATAAAAATAAGGATTGTATATTTTAAATTTGAAAATTCCAGAGGGGACGGAAATATGGAAAACTCTTATTCTTCAGCCATTTCAGTTATAACAGAAATAAAATACACACTGCGGTTATAAATATGGCAAAACAACGCATGTTGTAAAAACTTTGATTTAGGAAATATGCCTTCTTGTTACTGTGGTTATATAGTTTCAGTAGTTTAATCCAGGCCATACTTTCAGCAAACAATTTTTTTCTTTATGTTTTGCTTGCGTACAATTTATTTCAGTGTCTATAGCCTCTGCAAACAATTTATTTCAAACTTTTCCAACCCCCCCCCCCCCCCCCCCGTAAAAAAAATAATTGTCCGTCCCTAAATAACTAAACAATTACCCTACGAAAGCACATACCGTCATAACATCGTCAGATGCACTTATCATCCGCAGTTTGTCGGTCTCGTGCAAGCTCACACAGAAAAATGGCGACTGCCTTGGTTGGGACTGTCTGAAAACAAAGGAACTCTTATCAGACACTTTTCTTGAGCTGTCGATACTGGCAACAGGGCTCCATCCATACGCTTGCAGCGCCTCCATCAACTTCAGGATCAAAAACCTTGATTCCACCGTCTCTGTTCCAGATGCCCACCACGGGGTTCCTCTGAGCTTAAACTCCTGACTTCCAGCGTAGCTCGACACCGCTTGGATTCCTTTATACCAGCTGTTATGGATGGTGTTGCGGATGGCAGGTATCAAGCTCTCTGGGGCACCAATCACCCTCAGTGAGTCGTCTTTGTTGAGGCTGATTGTGAAGTGCAGTGGAGGAGGCAGAGTTCTCGTCCCAGCAGGGTTGATCATGGCTGGGTCGTATTTGAAAAACAAGGTGTTGGCTGAACTCTTGAGATTGGAATTTCCATATAAATTCCACTGTTTAAGGAACAGATCATTTATAATTGCTTGCAGGACCCTTCTTGAATGGACGGTTTCATCACGGTAGTCCATCGCAGGGTTACATTCAGCATCAAATTATGTCGCCGGTATTGTCTCACTTATCAGTACACCTGGGTGGGCGGTAGAGCAAAGTTTCTAACACGAAGGCAGTGACCAGCTCCGAACCACAGACGTTCAAGTTAAAAGTCCAATGCGTTAACCAAACTATTAAGATTGTATATGAATTATTAATATTATATTTTCGGTGGACATAAAATGTTAAATTCACAATTGTTATATAACTGTTTTAAAAAACGTTATATATCCAAAAGTCTCAGATTAACCGACAATTAAATGTTAGATTTTCTTTGCAAAAATACAATCAGCGCAATCCTATAATGTGCATACAGGTGTATATGGTCATCAAAATCTCCCTTCAACGTTGCAAAAATGCTTAGAAATACTGACCATTTTTCACGCCTCAGTTTTCACACATTAGCTATAAATCATTTAGCCTGCTCCAGGTGTTAAGATTGTGGTGCCGGCGAGCAGCTAAAGTACCGGCGTGCCAGAAAAACGAGGGAAAACTGCGGGGATAGGGGGTATTTTTACTTCGCGTGCCGCTTATCCTTCGCTCCCCACTATCTCAACGCCTAGAACAGGCTAGGAATAAAAAAATTTAGCGAAGGAAAAATCAACAACAAATCAGTTCTGCGTTAACGACATTTAGAATAAAGTCAGTCATAAAAATTAATTCTCCTTGGCCATCGTAGCTTAATAAGAAATAGCACACAAACTGCAGTGACAAACATGACAATAAAACGCATGTTGGAAAACAAAATATTAACTTGACGTTTCGTATGTTACAACATACATCTTCAGAAGTGACCGTTTAGAAAACAAGTAACAACGAAATTTAAATGAATAATAAGTATCTAATTAACAACAACAATAACATAAGATGAGAAAAATTTGCATATAAAAGATGCAAACTAATAAAGAATTAGCTTTTCGCTGCTGACATTATCGTTAAGAGTAGGTCTGAGTTCCTGAATAAGTAGAGTCTCCTTAATCTTACAGTGAGTATCAGACCGACCTTTTGCCAATATCTCAAAGTGGTCCCATTTGAAGTTGTGACCAGTTGATGTGACGTGGTCTGCGATAGCAGATGCATGACAAGTACTTGTGATCCCTTTAAAATGTTCAGTTTTTCTGTCATGCAATCTTCGTTTTGTTTTTCCAATGTATAAATCCTGACAATCCCAACAACTATCCTTATACACAACTTTTGACATTTGGGAACGGTTGAACTTATCTTTGCAGGGAAAAAAGGACTTAATGCGATGAGCGTTTTGGAAAATCACCCTAAGATCAATGCAGCCATAAAATTTATTAATGCAGGTCTTAACCCTTTGAGGACCGTCCCGGCCAAAATCGTTCCTAATGGAACGATAAGACTCCACTGCTTTAGAAAACAAGTAACAACGAAATTTAAATGAATAATAAGTATCTAATTAACAACAACAATAACATAAGATGAGAAAAATTTGCATATAAAAGATGCAAACTAATAAAGAATTAGCTTTTCGCTGCTGACATTATCGTTAAGGGTAGGTCTGAGTTCCTGAATAAGTAGAGTCTCCTTAATCTTACAGTGAGTATCAGACCGACCTTTTGCCAATATCTCAAAGTGGTCCCATTTGAAGTTGTGACCAGTTGATGTGACGTGGTCTGCGATAGCAGATGCATGACAAGTACTTGTGATCCCTTTAAAATGTTCAGTTTTTCTGTCATGCAATCTTCGTTTTGTTTTTCCAATGTATAAATCCTGACAATCCCAACAACTATCCTTATACACAACTTTTGACATTTGGGAACGGTTGAACTTACCTTTGTAGGGAAAAAAGGACTTAATGCGATGAGCGTTTTGGAAAATCACCCTAAGATCAATGCAGCCTTAATAACTGTCACACAAATATCAAATTCACCGTTGAATTCGAGGATAACTTTGCAATCCCTTTCTTGGACATTCTCATCAAACGACACAATCACACTTTCTCAACATCTATTTACCGAAAGAAGACCTTTACCGGCCTGTACACAAAATGGGACTCCTTCACACCTAGGAAATACAAAGTAAACCTCACCCGCACACTCACTTTTCGTTGTTTCCGTCACCTCTTGTCTGAATGATCTGAGGAAGTTGTTGTTACAAAATGGTTATCCTGCTGGTGTTGTCAATTACAACATTAATGATGTTTTGAACAGACAGCAGAACAGACTGAGGAATCCGATAATCACAGTTCCCAAAAAAGAAACAATCTTAGTTTTACCTTATTTAGGGGTACAAAGTAAAATTGTTACCAAACAGCTTAACCCTTTGACGACCGTGACTTTTTACGTTTTTGAGTGATTTTCTGCATATAAACGAGCCCTAGGATTTCGTGACTCCATATTTGGGGTTACCATGGAAAGTGCTGCTGTTCTAAAACACTGAAGGCTCGAGTTTACAAGAAACGTCATTCTGACGTAGTGTTTTTGCTTCGTTGTTTGTATGCGATTTTTGGTAAGTTTACAGCCATTTTTCATCTTTAGTAGCTGCCTGATGAGCATCATTAAGCGTGAAGATGGCTAAGAGTCCACTTTCTCAATGACGCGAGTTAGGTGTTGTACTTGTTTACAAATTTGGCTCATTCATCGTTGAACTGGAAAAATGGCCGCCACAAAACGAAGCAGCTTTGGGACTCGACTCTGGATGAATTTCTCGACCTACCACGGCATATTTTGGAAGTTGCGACCACCGAAGAACACAACAAGCGTGAAATTTAGGTCGTAGGTCGGAGTGGCTGTGGACTTAGTATAAATATGAAATATGTGGGGGACGGAATGAACCCTGTCAAAAATTCTCGATATTTCCCAGCATGCAGTGCGGTCGTGATGCTGAAAATCGAGGCAAGGCCAGGATGCACCAGAACGAGAGGCTGCAGCTCGGCCCGGCAACGAATAAGAGCAAAAAAAATCACTTCTAAGGTAGGACTAGGACTGAATTTTGCTGTGAATGTTGACTTTTGGGTTTGCAACGATGATTTCAATAAAAAAAACTGAAGACTAAAACGTGATTTTTGTTGTTTTTCTATGACGTTAAAAACGGTCATTTTTGTTCTTCTCCAAATTCAAACGCTGAAATTCTGCGAAAATCGCTGACTTTTTTGTGTTTATTGGGTGTCTCAATTTGAAGGACATTCTAGTTAATGCACACAACTGCAATTTTCGCGCGATTGAGAAAGTTGCAATTTTTTAAAGCAGTGGAGTCTTATCGTTCCATTAGGAACGGGTTAAGACCTGCATTAATAAATTTTATGGCTGCATTGATCTTAGGGTGATTTTCCAAAACGCTCATCGCATTAAGTCCTTTTTTCCCTACAAAGACAAGTTCAACCGTTCCCAAATGTCAAAAGTTGTGTATAAGGATAGTTGTTGGGATTGTCAGGCCGGATTTATACATTGGAAAAACAAAACGAAGATTGCATGACAGAAAAACTGAACATTTTAAAGGGATCACAAGTACTTGTCATGCATCTGCTATCGCAGACCACGTCACATCAACTGGTCACAACTTCAAATGGGACCACTTTGAGATATTGGCAAAAGGTCGGTCTGATACTCACTGTAAGATTAAGGAGACTCTACTTATTCAGGAACTCAGACCTACTCTTAACGATAATGTCAGCAGCGAAAAGCTAATTCTTTATTAGTTTGCATCTTTTATATGCAAATTTTTCTCATCTTATGTTATTGTTGTTGTTAATTAGATACTTATTATTCATTTAAATTTAGTTGTTACTTGTATTCTAAACGGTCACTTCTGAAGATGTATGTTGTAACATACGAAACGTCAAGTTAATATTTTGTTTTCCAACATGCGTTTTATTGTCATGTTTGTCACTGCAGTTTGTGTGCTATTTCAAATAAAGTCAGTCATAATATACATCGTGTACATGTTTAGAAAAGTATAAACGCGATACGACTGTCCCCAAGGAAAAGACAACATATGTAAACACTATTAATGTAAAAATTGGTGTAAAAATGCATGCATTCATTCATTTTCACATTACTAATATTAGATTACTGAATTACCAAATACCCGTGCTACTGTTAGCTACTGTTTCGTTTCCTTGACGTAATTTTATTGCGACTTAACAGGTTTTGAGCCGTATACTACATAATGCTATATAGAAAGTAATTGATGGTCTTGCCGAAAATTATTGAATCACGTTATTTCCCCGACTCTCTGATTTCTTATGATGCCATCACGCTACTCCTGCGTGCAGAGGCGGCCTCCTACTTTGGTTCCTTTGTTTCGCGCGAATAACGATAGAAAGTGGAGTTAATATTTGCTGTTACTATCGTTTAACATTACTTTTCATTACTTCACATTACTTTAAACCCTGCTTAATTCTCGTAAAAGTTAATTCATTGTATCTGTTTTTGGCAGCAGAACACGAAAATTTTGCTGTTTTCGTCATTGTTTTGTTTTGGGCAATCCGTGGCACTTGCGGCCAGCGCGACATGTGCCATGTGGACAATTGCAAGTCGTACTTAGAAGGGAAATGACAATGTTGTACCCTTAGAGATTTCCAATAACACAAGTAAATAAAATAAACATACCAATGATTGAAGTGCAACTGGTTTGTCTTGATAAATAGACGAACTTCCGAGCGTTTAAAGTCAACTTTTACTACTTACTGTTAAGTCCGAGTGTCAGCGGTCACAGCTATTGATGCCTATTGATATCATCTCAAAGCCAAATTACGCAACATTCGTTAATAGTTCCTGTTCCCCTTTCAGTGGAAAATAGAACACTGAAACACTCAAGCGGGGTGACAGTAAATTTCCAAAGCAAAGCATGACCGCGGAGCCAACAATTATATATTTATTTACGTGCGTATAGTAAGCCCGGCGCAAAAATCAGTCTTCTCGGTAGACTGCATACATGTCATGTGGCTATCAATCAAAGCAGACTAGCTCGCGTGGACACTGTTGCCCGGACAGCAACTCTGACGCCCGCTATTAAATTCGTATCGTTCGCGTAATCCTCGCGTTTAGTTAGGCATTAGTTTAATCAAAGACCAATAGAAACAGCTTTTCTATAAATATTCTTTATTTTGACCAATGTTAAGGTACAATATATATCGTGCTATTCCAATTTCTTCTCGCGATACGCGGGAGAATTCAAAATGCCCTCCGCCATCTTTGCTGGTTAATCGATAACTAATCGAAATCTTTCTAAGGAAGGTCTCCTTTATAATTATACTGCCCCAAAATGTTATATCGTCATCAGTTTTCCGTCAATTTTCTATTTTTTCATTATAATTTTTGTTCCTCACCACACGATGGCTAAAAAATGATCAAACAGAAAAGATGATGTCACAATCGCGACGGAATTAAATGAGCATGCGATGTCCAACAAGGACGTAATAAAAGTGTTCAGGAATCCATGATGGGCTCCTGAAGTGTTACGTCATGGATATTGCTTCCGTTTGTGACGAAGCTCGCGTAAGCACGCATGCATTTGTCGCGGAAGTTGCGGCCTGCGGAAGTATTTGCGATCTTTTTGGTCACCGCAACGTGATCGAAAAGGAACTTAACAGGATTGTTTTGTTTATGAATTTTGGGTAAGATATAAAAACGTCCTGCTTTGGGGTCAGTCTGAATGAGGAATCGTTACTAGTTACTTAGAATCGTTATTAGTTACTTAAAAATTCTGACCATTTTTCACGCCTTTTGCCCACATTAGCTATAAATCATTTGGCCTGTTCCAGGTGTTAAGATTGTGGTGCCGGCGGTGCCGGCGAGCAGCTAAAATACCCGGTGGCGCGAAGAGAAAAGGAGGGAAACTGCGGGGAAAAGGGGTATTTTTACTTCGCGTGCCACCTATTCTACAGGCTAGAAATCAATAATTTAGCGAAAGAAAAATCACCAACAATCATTTAATTCAACTGCCATCATGAAAATTGAGGAATTTACAGGCGAATATATATTCACTCAAGCATCAGTTCTGCGTTAGCGACATTTAGAATAAAATCAGTATACATCGACTACATTTTTATATAAGCATTAGGTGATACGACTTCCCGAAGGAAAAAACACTTATAAACACTTTTTATGTAAAAATTAATGTTAAAACATTACTAATGCATGGAATAATTATCAAATACCCGTGTTATTGTTAGCTGCCGTTTCGTTTCCTTGACGTAAGTTTATTGCGACTTAACAGTTTTTGGGCCGTACATGCTATATGTATATAGGAAATCGGTATGAACTACTCGTGCATTTCGTGATTTATGGGCACTCGTGATGTTTTGAAAGTTCTCAAAAAGCGGCTCGTGCAATTTGAGAACTTTCAAAACATCACGGATGCCCATAAATCACGAAATGCACGAGTAGTTCATACGATTTCTTGTTTATAATATTCTCAACAAAATTTTGGTGAGGCCGTCATGGTCGCGCAACTTTCGTATTGCACTCTATAACCTAATTTGCACTCTATAATCTACTTATGCATTCGTCATTGACCAATCAGAAACTGTATATTTTGTTGAGTATATTATAAAGATAGTTATTGAGGGTCTTGCCAAAAATTTTTATAAACCCTCACGGTATTTTCCCGACTCTCTTATTTCTCATGTTTCTATCATGCTACTCCTGCGTGCAGAGGACTCCTATTTTCTCAGTCTCTGTTTCACGCGAATAACGATAGAAAGTGGAGTTAACATTTGCTGTTGTTATCGTTTAACATTACTTTTCATTACTTTACATTACTTTAAACTCCGCTTAATTCTCAGTAAAAGTCAATTCGTCGTATCCGTTTCAAGCAGGAGAACACGAAAACTTTTTGTTCCGGCGTACGCAATCCGTGGCACTTGCGGCCAGCGCGTAACTGCCATGTGGGCAATTGCAAGTCGTACTTTGAAGGAAAATAATGACAATGTTGTACCCTTAGAGACTTCCAATAACACAAGTAAATGAAATAAACCTACCAACGATTGACGTGCAACTGGTTTGTCTTGATAAACGAACTGACTTCTGAGCGTTTTAAGTCAACTCTTAAGCTTCCTGTTAAGTCTGTCTACGGTCACTATTAATGCCCATTTATATAATCTTAAGGCCAAATTATGCAAAGGCAACAGTCATTAATAGTTCCTGTTCCCCTTTCAGTAGAAGCTGAAACACTGAAACACTCAACGGGGTGATCAGTAAATTTCCAAAGCAAAGCGTGACCGCGGAGCCAATATTTATATTTATTGTGATTTGCCATACATCTAAAATTATTTTAACAAGAAAATTAACGATTGGAAAACTACATGACGTTTCGATGACTTCATTTCATCATTGTCGAATGGATAAATTGAGGATAACGGTAAAGCATATTTAAGCCTGGTATCCATATAATAGCAAGGATCGCAGCGATCGCAGAAAAAGTGTTGTGCGATCCTTGCGATCACTGGATGGAAACCAAAAACTTTGCGATCCTTGCGATTGCGATCGCAGAGATAGAAAAATTTCTTTCTCTGCGATCCTTGCGATCCTTGCGATCGAGAGGTTTTAATATGGAAACCTCTCTTACGATCCTTGCGATCCAAAATGTCACAGAAAGCATTGCACCCCAAAGCCGTGTATCCCATAATGCACTTAAAGTTTATCGAATCCAGGCCTACTCGACGTTTCCTTGGATAGCTGCGAAAAATGGAAACCTGAGGCCTCGATCTTGCGATGTCGCGATTATATGGAAACCAGCCTTTATAGAAATAAGGGTGTGAGAAAATAAATTAAATTAGAATGCGTGGCATGAAAGCATTATGTAAAGAGTTTCGCGCGAATGGAATCCGCTTGCGTGTTCAGTTTCGATCTTTTGTTCTTTGTTCTCTTTACATAGAGGGTGGCAAAGGGGTTTTACGTGACGCGTGATTGCCCCAAAATTAGCCGCGTGATGCGTGATTTTGCCCAAATTAACGGCGTAATGCGTGACCAGATAGCGTAGCGTATTGCGTGATTTGCTATTTTAGAAGCGCGTGACACGTGATTTACCTGTTAGATTTTCGTGATACGTGAATGCTTTCGACATTTTTTTGAAAAACAAGAAAGCTATCACTCAAAGGACTCAACGTAAATTGTCTAATTCAACATCTGTCTTGTCTTTTGTATTTCCTTGACCTTTTATCTTCGTGGTTTGTCCAAAACTGAAATCCGGAAACAATAGACTCATAGACATTGATACCAGTTAATGTAATTCATATGTAACGGGACTCGTCAGTGCTATTTTGTTTCGACCGCGTGGTATTCCAGATTATATACACTGTATCTTCTCGCTTAATGTCAGGCCTACGTTCATTTGTTACCATTTTAATGCCGGAATACTCCTTATTTACGTGATTGGTTAAACATTTTCTCAGTGATGCGTGATGTCACTTAAAAATTCGGCGTGATGCGTGATCGGTAACCCCCCTTTGCCACCCTCTACATAAATATATTGCTTTCATGTCACGCATTCCAATTTAATTTATTTTCTCACACCCTTATTTCTGTAAATATGCTTTACCGTTATCCTCAATTTATTCATTCGACAATGATGACATGAAGTCATCGAAACGTCATGTAGTTTTCCTATCGTTAATTTTCTTGTTAAAATGTTTATCAAAATCGATTTTTATCGAAAATTATCATGTTTTTATTATCAAACAAGAGAATAGACAGTGGCGAGGAGACCTCGAGATACCATACGGCTTTTACCAACCTAGTACATGCCTTGTAAAAGTGTATCGACTGAAACCTAATACGCTTTGCACGTGCGTAAGCCCGGCGCAAAAATATCAGTCTTCTCGGTTGACGTGACTGCATGCATGTCAAGTGGCTATCAATCAAAGCAGACTAGCGCGGGTGGACACGGTTGCTCGATGGTCAAACGCCCGCTATAAAATTCGTATGTTTCGCGTAATCCTCGTGTTTAGTTATGCATTAGTTTAATCAAGGACGTGGACCAATAGAAACAGCTTTTCTATAAATATTCTTTATTTTGACCAATGCTTCCGCAAGCCGCATAGCCTACGTGTATGTATAGCCTTCAAACCAAAACCATTGAGATACTGGACCTGATCTTCCATTAGTGCCTTCAGTGGTGCACAATGAAAATTGTGCACGGTTTCTTCCAAGGAAGCGAGGCGATCACTGGCATCGCCTAAAAAATAATAGATTTTCCAAAGCCAGTTGGTAAGGAAACGAAGACATCCTTCCCCTCAAAAAACATCTCTATCGCTTTTTGTTGCTCTTCGTGAAATTTCTCTATGCCAAATGTCGCACAAACTTGACCGAGAGCAGCGTTGAACGCTGTTTTAGTTTGCGTGATTTCCGATATTCCGTCCGCCATCTTGCATTTAGTTATCGAGGTAGATCTCTGCCAATCAGATGTATCGAAAGTATTGATCGAGCGGTCAACCAATGAAAAAATCTCATGCAAAAGCTGTGACGTCACATAACACGATGTGACGTCACATAACACGATTCGTGCCAGCTCTTCGTAGAAGTTCCCTCCCTCCCGTTTTTTCTCGGGGGGACCGTTAAAAATGGAATCGACCGTTTACGAAAGGGACATCAGCGTCGCGCAAACGTCCGCAACACTGTGCGTGCGAGCTTACGCGCGCTTCGTCACAAACGGAAGCAATACCCATGACGTAACACTTACATTACATCCTTGTTGGACATCGCATTCTCATTAATTCCGTCGTGATTGTGACATCATCTTTCAGGCTCTTAGACCCTTTTTTAGCCATTCATGAACAAATATATACTGGAAAAAATCGAATATTGACGGAGAAACTGATGACAATATAACGTTTTGGGGCGATATAATTATAAAGGAGACCTTCTTTAGGAAGATTTTGATTGGTTGTCGATTAACCAGCAAAGATGGTGGAGGACATTTTGAATTCTCCCGCGTGTTGCGAGAAGAAATTGGGATAGCACGGGGCGCTTTCCATTCGACCAAAAATTCCGGTTTGAAATTCCGGGTATTCCGTGTGGCGAATGGAACAGTTTTTTTTCTGGTTGGTTGTTCCAGGCCGTCACGTTCCAAGTTTCGCGCGAAAATACAAAATAAACCAAAGCAAAACAAATGGCGGACCACAGGCCAACCACCCGATGTTTATGTGTCTTGCGTGACCGACATCGTTCAATGGCGGTTACAAGAGTCTTACAAAAGAAATATGGATTAACATAAATAACTTGGCCGCGATTTGCTCTGAATACTAAGTTTATCCTATATGTTCAATAAAAGTTTAGATGAAATGTTAAATGAGTCTTGTGTGTTATTTTTTGCCCGTTCTGAGCCGTTTAAGGTGTCATTTTGCGAGATAATTTATCGAACCCCAAGAGTAAGAAGAGAAAGAGAGACAAGGCAGGCAACAAACCAACCGGCGACCGCGACCTTGTCCACTTCAAGCGCGATCTGACGCTAAACCAGCATATTTCTCATCTCGAAAACGCCGGCATCCGATTGAGCACAAATTTATTCGTACTTGTGCCGAGCTTGAGCTTCATCCTTCCAGAATTTTTCGAGAAAAGCGATCCTGAAGTCCAAAAAACTGCTTTCTCAATATGATCGGTGCCAGATTCATGACCAAAGGAATCTGACTTCAGATTGTGGGCGGCACGGTGGTCTAGTGGTTAGCGCGTCGGACTTTCAACCTGTTCTCGTGTACGTCAGTACTACGGTATAACGATAAAAAATACTACGTTGTGTAAAACCTCATAAGGTGTCCAAGGTCCGTTTGAGAGATGTTAACGAGTGTTCACCGTTCGATTCCGGCTCGGAGAAACTGGGCCGAGCAGGAATGGTCGAATGGAACGGAATAAATTCAGGAATTTTATTACGGGAAATTTACGTTCCATTCGCTTCCCAACCCGGAATTTCTGGAATTTTTGGTTGAATGGAAAGCGCCCACGATATCATTGTACCCCTGATACGATTTGCGATCTTTTTGGTCAGCGCCACGTGATCGAAAAGGAAAGTAACACTTAAAAAAGATCACTGGACTCGGTTCTGAGCGCACGAATGTCGCAAAAAAAATATTAGCAGTTTCTTTGTAGAGAATTCATTAAAAGTTTTCGCTTCTTGCGAAACAGCTTCCTTAACAAAAATGTTACGTGTGCGTCTAAATTAAACAGCTGAAATTGTCGGTCTCTGTTTCTACACTTTACTCTTCTCACGCTTGCTAGCGAACACTTTCAAAAACATAGATTTGGGAGACGGATGACTGTCCGATCGTATAATAAACTATTTATTCAGCGTGGGGAAAATTGTGTATGGCTATGGCTGGGGATCGATTTTTTCAGGCACCACAGGTTTACTACATTTTATCGTTTGAGAGTCCTGTGCAGCCGTGAGGAATCTGGTAAAGAATATGTCCACGTGAATTGCCGGAAAGTGAAAACTTTACGTGAAATGAAACAGTCAAAATGGCGAAAAAGGCAGAAAAAACGAGTGTGTTGGAGAGGTCTCTCTCGAGCACTATGGAAACTTTATCCGCCAGTGATAAGGAGCATGGCTCTAAAATTCTGAAGGGGCTTTTAACCATGTACAGAGATGGCAGATACAGCGATGTCAGCCTGAAAATCGGCCATGAACGTACACTTCGAGCTCATCGTGCGGTGCTGGCGTCGTTTAGTCCGTATTTTGAAGCCCTTCTTGGAGCTAACTGGGAAGAAGGAAGGAAAGATGAGATAGAAATACTCGGCTTGGATGAAAACGCCGTCAGTGATTTGATAGAATTCGCATATTCTGGAAATATCAACATTACCAAAGACAATGTTCAAACTTTGCTGGAAACAGCAAATTATTTGAGTGTTGATTTTGTCAAGAAGTCGTGTGGAAATTTCCTGAAAGGTGGCATTGATGATAAAACATGCCTCGGCATCTGGCAGTTGGCTGATTTCTTTGCATTGGAAGGACTGAGCAAAGATGCTAAACAGCACGCCTTGCGGCATTTCGCAGATGTTTGCAAGGATGAGGAATTCGTGGGTCTTCCTTTCAATCTTCTGTGTGATCTCCTTGCAGATGAGGAACTTTGTGTGGTGATTGAAGGTTTGATTCCTTGTGTAGCAGAGAGAGAAAAAGTCGTGTTGCAAGCAGTATTTAAGTACATCGAACACGATGAAGTGAATCGAAAGGATCATCTTCCCAAATTATTATCTCTGGTAAGGCTTCCAACTTTGTCAGAGGAATATCTCAAAGAGGTCACTGAACACAAGCTTGTAGCTGGCTCCTGTGAAGAAATACTGGAAAAAGCCAAAAAACTTCAATTGGATCCCCCTGTGAAAGATTCACCTGATGAAAAATGGGCAGTGCCGAGGGTTTTTGGACTTCAGGTTGTGACATGGGGGCGTCCCTTTGCAAATGGGGGGCAGGTACAACCAGAAATCAAACATTACTCAGACAAAGATGCTGTTGAAGATTTTGAAAATGACCATTATATAACAGGGATGGAACTGTGGATTCGACAGTGGGATGGGAGATCTGTTCTTGGCGGCCTTAAGGTTTATTATCAAGATGACAGTCCATTGATATTTGGTTACCAAAATGGTGGTATTTACACTGACACGGCTCAGGACCATCATAAACATTATGAATTTCATCTGGAGAAAAATGAGAGGATTGTGAAAGTTGAGGTGAATTCTGGCTGGATGATTGATAAGCTGACATTTTACACCAACAAGAAAGATGCCGATGGCAATCCTAAAAGGTATGGTCCTTATGGGGGTGATGGTGGAGGCACGGCTTCAATGACCGCTCCTGGGTCTTTTGGATTCCTCGCTGGAGTGGCTGGCACCCTTGTCCAATCACAAGGTGAAGCAGGCATCACCAGGCTGCGGTTTGCATGGCGATGTTACCATGTTGCTGGTGGTCCGGTGCCACCCAAAACTCGGTACAATGATCCACGATACGATGATGACGATGACGATGACGATGATGATGATGATGATGATGAATATGATGATGAGTACGATGATTATGATGTCTATGACGAATATGAGGATGACGATTATGATGACTACAATGAGTATGACGATTTTTATGACTATGAACTTGGAGCCCAGCCTTACATGTTTGAACCACTTGCTTGATGTGTAAGATTGTATCAGAATTAAGTAAGGTTAGTATACTTTACTTAATATACTCAACTTAAATGATGTTTTACATTGCCATCAATTACAAGAAAAAGTAAACAGAAACAAACAAACTGACTTTAAATCCTTCAAGCACAAACTGCAAACATGATATTTTAAATTAGTTAACTACATTGAAGGTCTGAATTTTTGTTTTCTATGTTGAGCAATTACATGTAGTTAACTAAATAAGAAGATAAATTAAAACTACAGTTGTACTGTTTTCAATCAACACAATTGTGATTGTAGGGTTTCTTTTTTTCTTTGTTTTTCTGCTGGTCATCCTTGAATGTTTGTGAAGAGTCATTAATAGACCTTATTTGCTATAGCCACCATCTTGGTTTTTATATGATTATGCAAATTAACCACATGATTTCTGAGGGGACAAACAACTTTCTAACCATTTTCTTACTATGCTGATCTTTTTTCAGAGCTACAGTACATGTTATGTATTCTTACAGTCTGAGTTATTGACAGCAGATGTATCCTTATGTTTGTTGCTTTTGTAGCAAGTAAACAGTTGGCATAGTTCACAAAACTAATGCAAATCAGATATAGAGCAACCATTCCAAACTTATAATAAAAATGTTCATAACTGGCAACTATCTAGCTCTCTAGTATGATTTTTACATTTTACTGTCTTTCATTGTCCTTTGTCGAATGATTGCCCCCCCTAGCAGAGTCACTAGCTAATTTTAAAATTGCGTGATAATGTGAAAACCAATGTGGTACATGTAGCTTAGTTCTTACTTTATTTCTCACCTTAGTAGTTTGCTCTTGTACCTCATGTAATTAATCATAGGAGGTACTAAAATACAACAGTCATTAAATATATGTGCCTATAAAGTCTCTGTAAATAGGTGGGACATTGCATAAATTGTCTGTAAGGCTGCAGCTAATTTGAACTGCTTGCCTTGGAAGCAAATTCCAGACCCTCATCACTCTTGGTAAAAAAAAAAAAAGAGTACATGTAGCTATAAGCCAAAATTGCTATTGTGAATGAGGCTTGTTGGAAAAGAATGTTCTTTCATTGGACTTAATAACTTTGGTTTTGAGTTCAATTTAGAGTGTTGATACTTTTCCAATTCATTGTGTTATACAGGGTTCAACATATGGCATATTCAGTAGTCCGTGGGCGAGTAAAGAAATGGAGACAAAAATGGCTAAGCTTTTGTCTTGAAAGTCTCAAATGTTAAGCCATCGTGTTTGATTCCAAAAGCATTAAAACAGAATTTATGCTGTTTGTACTGTTTATTTTGCTCTATAAGACTCCCTCAAATTGAGAAAATAAAAAAAGCTGTGTGATTTGAAAATTGCCCTATGTTGCATTGCAAACCACAAAACTTCTTATAGCATGTCATGTATGCAAAACAATGTGTCTCAGGAAAAATCCTGAATGGTGGATGACCAGCCAATTTTGTAGAATGACCTATCATAGGACACATGTCCTTCTTACTAAGAAAATTGTTACCACCATTGTAAGATCTTAGATGCTCATGACACAGCAGCTTGACTGTGTCTGTACAGCTTCCCCACTAGGGGTAAAGATAGGCAGGTGAAAATAGCCTAGAAATACTTGGGCTACTGAAATGTGCAGTGGACTAGTAGATTTTTCAATGTCACTAGCCTGGTGGCTGGTGAGTCAGCTGAACAAATGTTGAACCCTGTTATAACTATGTTTTATTTTTTTCACTTTATAACAATTAATGGGAAACTTGGATTGCATGTTCAAAGATGGTGCGAGTTCTTTAATCAACTTTGAGAAATATGGTGTTTCCATCTTCACTGTCATTTGTTTGGAGATATTTAGAGGAGGGTGCAAAGATACATCTTTCTGCCTTTTAAAGCACTTTTTTTTATTTACCGTAACAACCTATCTCTCATTAATGAGGATTATTGGTCGGGGTTGGCAGGTATCTGACCAACTGTGCGTTTTGTAGCAACCAAAGTGTTATCATTCAAATGAAAACTTTTGAGCAGTAGATTACTTTCAGTGAAGTTGTTTATTGATTAATATTGAGGGAAATAACGAGTTTAATCCAGATTGATGAAATATTTACAAATTTATTCTTTTTCTTTTGTGTTCAATGTCAGGACTCATTTGTTCAAAACAGCATTGAGCTAATCCGGCAGTAGTATTGATTTTGAATCTTTCAAACACCGAGGATTGGAACTTGAAAATGGTTTTAAACAAGAGAAACAGAATACTTGGATAACAATTTGATCCTGGATTAGCATTAATAAGGATTTGAACAAAGGGGCTCTGGATTAAGCGTAAAATCCTAACCTGCATAACAGGTGCTTTTGCAGTGCGCAAACACAAAGGGTGAGTAATGAGTGTGGAGCAGGGAGGGCAGGGAGAAAGAAACATACAAACGGTATCTATAGACAGACTGTTGTTCCAGTTTTTTCACCCACCACACATCAGCAAAGGTTACCACCAAAGCTCCTGCTTGATTTGGGCTACATGTACATGTTTGCCCTTTGAGATGTGCACCACAATGATACAGAGTTAGAGATAACGTATGTAGTAAAGTAATCCTTTTCACTGAATAAAAGTTTATATATCTCAATTTTTTTTCTCACTGAACTCTGTGATTTGTTATCAATTTGTTGAATTATTAAACAGATATAGTGCTCAAGTTTTAGCCAGTTCCAGGAAGAGGGGAGGATGCAAAATGGTGTGAAGGAAAATTGCGATGTAAGTGGGGGAGAGCAAACGCAACCCCTCTCCCCAGTCTCACTTCATTTTTAATAGGCCATTTCCGAGTTGCTTTTTGTCTCCTTATCAAAGCGAGGCTTGGTGCACAACCTTTCATATAAAAATTAGTTTTCATTCACATGTAAATAAAACTAATTTTCACATGAAAGGTTGTGCACCAAGCCTCACTCTGATAGCGAGACAAAAAGCAACTCGGAAATGGCCTATTACCCACTCGTTTGCGTGCTGCGGGCTTTTCATTCATGTCACTCCTTCATGCCTATTTTAGCAAACTCAGCCATCAGCCTTGTTGTACGACATTGTTTCGTCATCATATTATTACCTCCCTTTAATAGGTACCCCTTTTTGATGTCGGGTTTTGTGATATGGCCCCTGCCTTTATCAGCTGAGTCCCTCCACCTCCTTATCAGGTCTGTTCAGCCAATATTCGTGTCTGCACGGTATCTTTGTTATATAGCTGGATTTTTTCTTAATACAACGCGCACGTTCATTGGTTGACAACGACAACGGTTTCTTGAACGAAGTAGTCTTCATTGACCTTAAAAAAGCTTTTGACACAATTGATCACGAAATTATTTTACGTAAATTGTCTTACTTTGGTGCTGACCAGGCAACTGCTAAGTGGTTTCAGTCATACCTAAGTAATCGGACCCAAAGGTGTAATGTAAATGGAAATCTGTCAACTGCCAGTACTGTTACTTGTGGCGTACCGCAGGGTAGCATCCTGGGTCCCTTGCTTTTCTTGATGTACATTAACGATCTCCCTAACTGCCTGCGGGTTGCTGCGCCGAGAATGTTTGCCGATGACACCAGTATAACTTTATCTGCAAAAACGCTAGCCGATCTGAAACTAGCAGTGACTTCTGAACTTAACAATCTTACCTGTTGGCTAAGAGCCAACAAATTAAGTTTAAATGTGGCCAAAACTGAGCTAATGATAATCGGATCTAGGCAGAGATTGAATGCCCAATGTGAGGAGATTAATATAAGTATCGATGACAGGATGATCAAGAGAGTTGACCATACTAAATCTCTGGGTCTTACCATTGATGCACAACTCTCTTGGTCTAAACACGTTGACGAGATAAGCAAGAAAGTCTCTTCAGCCATTGGTGCATTGAAACGTGTACGACCTTTTATTCCAACGGATGTTGCAGTTCAAATTTACAATGCTTTAATATTACCACATTTTGATTTCTGCAGCCCGGTTTGGGATAGTATGAGTGGCTGTTTGAGTGACAAATTACAAAAATTACAAAATCGCGCTGCTAGAGTAATTACTCAATCACCATTTGATACGAGCTCCAACCTCCTTCTTGCGATGCTTAAGTGGGGGAAGCTGTCTCTTCGTCGTAAAAAGCAGAAAGCTTTAATTATGTATAAAACATTGAATGAACTTGCCCCAGACTATCTTCAATGTCTCTTTACTCAACGTCACGTTAATGATTATAACTTAAGAAATCTTGAAGGAAAGCTTTCGCTGCCCAAGCCAAATACTAATTACCTAAAACGAAGTTTTTGCTACAGCGGGGCCTGTTTGTGGAACAACTTGCCCCAAGATTTAAAAAGCGTTTGTTCTATTGGGCAGTTTAAACGGGGTATTAAGAAAGTATCTGAGATATCGGATTCCCACACGGCAATCATGTAAAGCAGTTGTACTAGTTTTAATTTTTAATTATTAACTTAACTGATGATTCTCCGTGTTTAAATAAAGATTTACATTTACATTACATTACATTACATTACATTACATTACATTGATTCATGGTCACATGACATCTAACAAACGAACTGTTTCCCGCCAAACGTCCATGAGCGGGCTACATTTGCAAAAGCGGGCAACAATTTTAACGTCAGAGGGTAACAATGCAATATTGCCAGCTAGCGCACGTGATCATCCATGACAAAAGGTGGCATGATTATCATGCGATTGATGTTTACCTCGAGTGCTTGGCGCCTTTTTCAACTGTGTTGTGCCGTCAGTGTTGCTCAGTATATAACAAATCACTTAATGACTGATCCTTCGCGGGAAACAGTGAATTTTGTTTCCCTCGAATATTGATGTTTTCCTGAACTTCGTCTCGGGTTGTTAGTTGTAAATTGGTGATACACACCAATTTGTTTTTCTTTTTAGCTAGTGGTATAAAAGAATTTGTGTAAAATTAATTTCAGTTTTCTTTCTAGAAGTAATCCGCCGCCCTCCTTCCTTGGCGGGAGGGGGCGATCTCACTCCAACTATACAAGGCTGTTGCAAAGGAAAACTCTAGGTGGTGTAAGAATTTATAACGACTGTTCCACGGTCGTGACTAGAATGGATACTCCAAAATCAGGTTAGACCACTTCGGACACTTACTGAGAATTATATAACGTAATGTCGAAAAAAAGTGTAAAAAAAGAAAATCTAAAATCCTCACTCAGGATTGAACCTGTGACCTCAGCTAAGCTTAGGCTTACATAGCCTACCGTACCACCGTACCACCTAGCTTCTCGGGTTGCTTAGTCCTAAATTTAACTATATAAACTGCTGACCCCAACCTCAACTACAAGCTAACCAGTTACTCCGTTATATAAGTCTCAATAAGGCGTCCGAGGTGGTCCAACCTGATTTTGGAGTATCCATTCTAGTCACCACCATTGTTCCACTGGTTTTCCCTTAGAATTTGTTCGTGTTTCTTCCATATTTAGTGTGTCACGTGACCAGAACACAACCAGTTGCAAACTTTGACCGATTTAATCGTTTTCCTGTCAGCTATAGGACGTCGAGATCAATAACTTGTAGCATGCTTTTGAATAAACGTGCGTTATAATATTTTTAAGGGGCAATAATATGTACTTATTGACTAAGTTGGAGGGCCGGATGAGCTATATGGCTCGAGGTCATGGCGTACGGACCGAGCGCAGCGAAGTCCGTGCGCCATTACCGAGAGCCAAATATTTTCCCATCAGGCCCGACCTAACTTAGTCAAAAAGTATTTTATCATATGACCAATTTGGAGACAAAATTACTTGAAACTTTAACGCGCGAAGCCGTCAGTCCGCTTTTGTAGTAGGGCCGTACGGCTTTTTCCGGCCCCGCTCGCGTAAATGCGTACGGCCCTCATACGGGACTTTCATCAATGGTTTTGCAAAGAAAAGGTTCGCAGGACCGTACGGGTCATATCATAATAGCCCTTATCGTAGATGAGTACGCCACGCCAACATATCAGCGGTTTCTCGCTTTCTTGACCCTATAGTCTTGTTTTGATGTTTACGCTCATCGTCGTCAGAGGTTCTCGTAAACATCAAAACGAGACTATAGGGTCAAGAAAGCGAGAAACCGCTGATATGTTGGCGTGGCGTACTCATCTACGATAAGGGCCATTGCATGCTTTGTTATAGATCTCCAATTGTTCATAGGAATGACAAGTCAATGCTTGAGAATTTGCGAGAAATTAAACTGTCAATGATCCACCCCAAAAATATCTCCGGTACCCATCTCCCTTCGAGGAGTTTGCAATTTTCTCTTCCAAGTATTTTGCTCGGTTTAGGACTGGCACTAGTGACGCATGCGCATAATACGTATTCTTGTTACATCCGGTCGCCGCCATGTTGGATCGATCGAATCAGCTGACCTCTTTAGTTTGCAGATCGACGTCCTTTGCAACATCTTTGTAGTTAAGATTTTCTCTACTTCAGGAGAGAAATTAATTCGTCCCCATGAGGGAGGGAGCCGTTAATAGAGCTTTTCACTATTGTCGCATCCCATGCCTTAGGGCCTGACTCCATTTTTCGATCAGTCCCAGAAAAATTCGCGTTTCACTAACTGATCATGATTAGAAAAAAATAAGCAAAAGTTGATTCATTATATCCAAGATCCAAGATTATGATCTCCAACCCACACTAGAGAATTAAACTACACGTAAAACGATCTGAAATTACGGTTTACATATGTATTTTGCTTTCATGTACGTGACGTCAAGAAACAAGGTTTTCCGCACGTCAATCATATTTTTGGTAGCTTCCAATCACCACTGAGCAGCCAAACAATGCAGGTGTCTTGAGGCGTCACCCTCTCATAGCAAATTAGCATATCTTCGATATGGAGAATATGTTTCTTGCATGCATGCACCTCATCATGCACTGCTGACAAGAAAGGAAAAATTCAGTTTTCTTTGTATTTGATTTTTTTTTCAGTGAGAGTCATTTTGCTCGTTCGGGAACTTTATAATAAATAAATAATATAAAATTAATAAATATTAATATTAAACAAATAATATTAATTGAAGTACACTTCTTTGAGCGACGTGACTTCTCTCACTTTCTTCTGGGGCGACGTGACTGGGTTACTAAGCGTGCGTAACCGAGCTAGAAATTGGGTTCCTTCTTGAACGTTATTGCACCACAAGCTGTAAATCGATGCGATATTTTTTTACAAATATTTTCCTGTTCGGGCAAGGTCTTTCTCTCCTACACTATCGCCAAAATATTTAGAGGAGGGTGAACTAAACTAACCATGGCTCTTAAATTTTCAAAAGACTTCTACAAAGACAGAAGAAATGTCAGTGATCATGAATTAGGTGGTGATGCCGTCATCCTCAAAATCGGCCATGAATCGACGATAAGAGCTCATCGTGGTGTTCTGGCGACATTCAGTTCGTATTTTGAAGCCCTTCTTGGTGTCAACTGGGAAGAAGGAAACAAAGACGAGATAGAAATACTCGGTTTAGATGAAACCGCCGTCAGTGTTTTGATAGAATTCGCATATTCTGGAACTATTGACATCAACAAAGACACCGTGAAAACATTGCTGGAGGCTGCTGATTATTTGGAGGTAGAATCTGTAAAAACATCCTGTGTTGATTTCTTAAAAGGCGATATCGGAAACAAAACATGTTTAGGCATCTGGCAGTTGGCAGATGTGTTCGCACTGGAAAAACTGGGAAAAATTGCCAAACAACACGCCTTGCGGAATTTCACAGATGTTTGCAAGGAGGAGGAATTCTTGTGTCTTCCGTACAAATTTTTGGCAGAGCTGATTGCAAATGAGGAACTCTGTGTTGTGATTGAGGGATTGATTCCCTGTATAGAAGAGAGAGAAAAGGTCGTTATGGAAGCAGTGTTTCAGTACATCGAACACGATGAAGAGAATCGAGAAGATCATCTCCCAAACTTGTTACCCCTGGTAAGGCTTCCAACTCTGTCAGAGGAATATCTCATAGAGGTCACTAAACACAAGCTTGTAGCTGGCTTCTGTGAAGAAATACTGGAAAAAGCTCTGCAGCTTAAGCTACAACCCCCTGAGGAAAATTCACCTGATGAAAAATGGGCTGTTCCAAGAGAGTTTGCGAAAACTGTACTTACCTGGGGGCCTTCCTTTGCAAGTGGAGCAGAGCTTCAACCTAAATACTGGGATGACACGGGCGAAGATAAAATAGCAGATGTAAAAAACAACAATTATGTCACTGGGATGGTTCTTTGGATTCGGGAATGGCATGGCAGCTCTGTGATTGGACAACTAATGGTGAACTATAATGATGACAGTCCGATTAACAGTCCAATGTTTATTGGAGATGATGATGATGATGATGATGATGATGATGATGATGATGATCATTCGGATAACTGGAAATGCCATGAATTTGATCTGGAGGAAGATGAGAGAATTGTCAAGGTTGAAGTTGGGTATAGCGCGTTGATTGATCAGCTCACATTTTACACTAACAAGAAAGATGTTGACGGCCAACCAAGACAATACGGTCCTTATGGGGGTGATGGTGGAAATCACTATGAGTTGGAGATTCCTGAGGGTTCTCACGGATTTCTCGCTGGAGTTGTTGCTGTTCCTGTCAAAAAAGCAGGCATCACCAGGCTGCAGTTTGTATGGCGAACATACGTTCTTCCTGGTGATCCAGTTCCGCTGGTGCAAAACTTGGTGCAAAACAGACATCGAAACTCTTGAACACTTTCTTTTCCAATGCCCAAGAGTTAGACTATTTTGGAATGAAGTGGAAATGATATGTAAACATAAATTAAAGCTTACCAAGCATTTAGAAATTAGAGATGTTATTTTTGGTATTGATAATCTAGAAAGTAATAGCAAATTAATTAACTATATTATCTTGGAAAGCAAATATCTCCTTCACTTCTGTAAACTTAGTAACAAGATTTTAATTCCACAATTATTACTCGAGCGAATTAAAAATACATACCAAATAGAATACTCCATGGCGAGCGAGAGAAACAACCTTAGTTATCACTATCAAAAGTGGGAGCCCTTAATCGCTCTTATTTCTTCTTAGATTTTTGTCACCAAATATATCATTTCTTATCTCAACTCAAGCCGCTTTAATTATAAATTATACTACTTTAAGCAGTTTTTTCGTACATTTGTCATTTTTGTGTTTTTAGTTTCTTTCTCTTTCATGTACTTAGATTGTGTAAATGTGTTTAAATGTTAGTTTTCTTACAAATGTAATATAGACAAAAATAAATAAAATACAAAAAAAAAAAAAAATGTAAACTTTTTTATAACTATTGTGATCTTAATTATGGCGAGGACATCGCTACAGCCGATTATTTATGTCACAAGAAATACCCGGGCATGTTAAGGCCTCAGAAATTTTAACCCATAAGTTTGGGTTGAGGGTTGGACAACCGGGAGGGCTTGCAGGTGATGTAACACCGGCAGTGTGTAGTATTTTCCAGAAGGTCTGCTACATATCAGTCGTGACATCAAACAACGTAGAAATCGTGAGAATGTGCCATCTTGGATTTCCAAGTTTTTACATGACGTCAGAGAATCGCCAAAAAGCGCGAGATAATGAAAAAAAAAAAAATTAAAAATGAAAGAGATTAATTTTTATTAAATTTGGCAGTGGATATATTTTTTGGTATATTTTGTCGTATCAGTGTATTGTCGATACGTATCAAAGTATATAAGGTGAAAATATCTGTTGTCAGTAAAAAATATGGAGAACATGCAGTGTTTTTTTTTAATTATTTAACAAGTACTTGACCAGAAGCTTGATTTTTAATTTTCAAAACAAATAAAAAACGTTGTAACTACATTGGATAATTTTTTAGCATCTGCATGTGACCTTCGTATAATTTTGGCCTTTTAAGTAGTCGAAATTGTTCTTAAAATTAAAAAAAGTAGGTCTTATAAAAAATGACTGAGTACAGTGGTATAGTTAATTCGCGTTCTTCGCGTTGGATGTCTCGTTTTCTTCCTTGTCGCGGATCGGTTCGCTCCGCTCATCGATTTTCAGTCTTACTTGATCAGTACCCTTTAAAAAGGCAATTTCTTCCTTCGTCTAGTTTTCCGACGAATTATGGAAGGAAGGAAATGGAATAAGTCCGTGCGACAGCCTGTTCCGGACGTTCGGATAGCGGGGAGCGAAGGATACGCGGCGCGCAGAAGGAAAATATCGTGAGTGTTGGTGGAGGGGGTTAGGCGCGAAAGGTCGCGAGAGAGAGCCTCGTTTTCCCCGCTCGTTCGCGCGCTGTTTTTTTTTACTATGTGGTAGCTGTCATGTTATAATCGGGTGCTTCTGCTGATATTTAGGAGAACCAAATAAAAAAGAGCTTAAGAATAAAACGTAGTCGGTATTGAAGGGATGGTAAACCTTCCGTTGATTTCGTGTATAACGAGAAAAGATAAAATAAAGTATAAAACAATGCCATTTTTGCTTCCATTGAATCCCTCATATTGCACCTGGCTAACATGGCCAACCTTTTCTGGAAACTTCCAGTTGGTACGATCGAGTGGAAATACGGTTAAAAAAAAGTGAAATTCTGGATTCAAGTTAATTGGCGCAATCTCTTGATCTTGAGTTAAAAATCTCTTCAGTTTTTTTTGATACAAATGTAGTGCCGTTAATTGGGCATGATATATATGTTAGAAGAAAAATTCTGTGTTATTTTTAGCTCTAAAAATATCTTATCTATAAACAGAGCGTCTTCTTCTGTCTTTGTTATTAGGGAACAAAAGCAAAAATAAATGGTTCAGGTGCGAAACACAGGAAAACTGCAATGAATCGAAAATTTCAGCCGGATATTCAAAGGGTCACGTGACTTCTTACACCAGGTGCCAGGTGCAAGTGAGCTTAGCGATGAAGATAAACATCGTTATGTCCGTTCGTCTTTCTAGCGGGAGACAAAACGTAGCTAAAAGTTAACATGAAAGCTCACTCGTTTATCAAATCATAAATGTCTAGTCCTTCGCGTCAGGTTGGGAACAGGCGTCTTCCACCTTTACCCAACGGTTCTTCGCGGCATAGTCCTAGCCTGCGAGCTTCGAGCGGCCACGGTGCGTCTCCGGTGTCAGGGAAGGCTGCGAAAGGGCATGCTAGCAACCGATCACCGAATAACCACGGCGGTCACATTAGTCATATCGATCTGACCGCAAATTTCGGCGATGGACCTTTTCGACCGGCTCTTGTACAAGGGAAGGCGATTACAAATGGCCAAGGTAAGTTTAAAATACTTGTAAGCGTTCGTATTTTGGGTATTTTGCCGCATCGGCAGTCCCCCGCAACACTTCTCTTTCGCAATTAACGTTGTTGATATGTTGCGATACAAAACATCATTTGGTTATAAATCGACTTACGAATTCGTCCCAAATTCAAATACCTTAAACTGTGTACTCTTGAATCGTGTTTTTGATGTTAAAGAACAAGCAACGTTTATGGAGCTCAATTATCTTAGTTACAAGGTACCTTAATACAAGTGAATTTCGGCAATTGGCAGTGTGATTTTTGCAAAAGAAGCAACCTATGCTAAATATTTTTTTGTAATAATTATGATTTCAGATGTGGACGAAGAGTCTGTGCGTAATTTTCTCCGCGCCAATCCATCATTTTTGGAAGATTATGTTATGAAGCATGTCGATCAGGATCGCTTGGAACGCTGGCTTATCCGGAAAACGCGAAAATTGAAGAATAAAGGATCGAAGAAGACTGCCAATTCCCTGGACCATGACAATAATAAACAAAGCGGTATGAAAAGTAATATTTGATCTATCGTTAACGAAGTCAAAATTCGTTCATGCCGTGCTCAGCTGGGAATATATTTCTTTTTTGTTTTAAAAATATTAAGTTTAATCTTATTCTGTTATATATTTTCAGATCCGCACCGACCATCGTTGTCAAAGTGGAAGGTAGGCGGTTTTGGTTGCTAGCTTACATGTAATAAAAGTTTATAAATTAGAATCGTGTATAAAATCCTTTGCGGATTTGTCAGATAAGTAATTGACAATTTTAATTGCCGCTACTCGAAAAAATGACACTTTGTTAATAATTTTTGTCGTCATGGATCGGACTAATTTCTTCTCCGACCTGTACATTACGGTAAAAATTCTACGATTCCAGGATAAAAATATTTTTTTCATGATAAACCAAAAGCGACGTTTTTCAGCAAGCAACGAAACAAATATTATGCTGATCGAAATTAAGAATTAATGCAATTATATCGATCCTTAATGTACAATATTTATTGTTTGTGCAAGGCTTTCATTACATGCTGTATGGTCGCAACAGATGTCAATGAATTTTATTTGACGGTGTTAAATAACTGAGTAAATTAAGGGTAACTTTCAGTTGATTGAGTGGGACGGTATCGCTATCTTTAAATCCATAATTTGTTAATGTCTGATTCATTCATTGTAGGATTTTTTGGATGAAGTACATAAAAGGCATTTAGTAAGATTTCATAATTATCATCTTTGGTACAGCTAACTTTGGAGTGACATTTTTGCTGAACGATCCTATTAAATTTAACTGAAAATGTTAGCTTTTGCTTTGTATGAAAGACTAAGTTTTAAAACTTTTAATTCTGAAACGTTGTGACATAATTTAACCATCCATAAAATTTTAATCAATTTAAGACATGTCTTAGATCTTTATCATTGCTGTCTGTAGAATTAATGTAATTGTGTGTCTTGGGACTGTATTGTTCTTGCGCCCATTGTATATATCAGCCAACGAAAAAATTTACTAGCCTCGACAGGCATTAGACTGCTTCGCAGTTAATTTCTAAATTTTTAATTTCAGCTTGGACAGACAAACCATTGATACTGCTGAAAGAACACCTTAAAATATTAAAGCAAAACCTAACAATTTTGTGCAGTAGATAGATGTTATTGAACTGGAATGAGGTCCGTATTGGGAAAATATTGGTTTTGTTTTTGGCTCGGTCCATAAACTTGCAAAAATAGAACAAGACCAATATTTCCCAATATGGACCAAACATCCATGTCACTATAGCTGAGTAATTAAAATCTGCTTTGAGCTGAATCAACAGGCTTAACTTGTATTATTTTATTTTGATGGTCCAAACCTGTGAAATAACATTGTTGTACAGAAAATTGAATGCCAGTTTATACTATTTTCTCTTTTTAGTTTTGTGTACATAGTGACAAGAAGAAAATGCTTGAGGAGTTAACTAATGACATTCACCAGTCTCCAAATAAGCAAAAGGTGTTGATGGAGCTGGCTAATTGTATTGCCTCAGGTGAGGTTTATAGCAGGGTTGGTGTTTTATTATCTGTTCATAGTATAACCTATACCTGCCAAGTCCACGAGTCCACGAGTCCAAAACTCTGATCTCACGCCAACTCATGCCTATGGAAACTTCCATATAGTGTTAATATTGACATGAAACCTTTCAACTGTTTTTAGCTTGCTTCGACCAATCACAAAATCTTTAACCTTTAATTAGTGTAATTGCCTTAATAGCTAGCTAGCTAGCTAATCCGGCAATGGTGGTCAGCACGGGTGCTCAGATGAAACATTTACAGCGAAGGTGATTACAAATTACATAGAGTTCTTTCATTAACTAATCAACGAATGAACTACTCACACACGTATACATAAAATATAAAACTCACGCTCACAAAATCTAGTACATTACAAAGGCAGCGATTAAATTAAGTTACAATGTAGCAAACAAACTTTTTAACTGAAACGAGCGTTCCACTAATAATAAACAAAGCATCAATAAACTAGGTTATTACAAATGCTTGAGTGAAAAGCAGCAACAGAGTCAGCGTTTACAGAGACAATTGAAAGGTAATGCGTTCAATCTTGTGGTCATATATAATTTAATCCCTGGATGAAATGTGCATTTTATGGGGTATAAGATCGTGGTATATTCATAGCAGCCCTAAAGTGGGGATTATACGCCCAATCTCCAAGACACCCCCCCTCCCCCCCCCCCCCCCCCCCCTCCTTCGCCGTCCACCTTGGGGTTAACATTTATTCTGGCAGTGCATTATCCTTGGTATGATGAGACATACATTTTGATGTGCATTGTATTTTTCAGCTTGTCATGCAGATTCTTTTACTTTATACTTGGTGGATGGAACTGGCAAGGTAGATACAAGACGTGTTAAAAAACATCAGATGAGTGCATTATTTAAAGTATTGACATTAATAATTTTTTATTTGAAATTTATAAATATTGTTTGTTATGGTCGATCCATTTTGTATATATCTCCCTTAAAATATTGGCCCCAATTTGTAATTTGTGATTGACAGGCTGTGAAAGATAGTGAAAGCATGTACATGAATGATTGTATTATATTGCTGCCAAACTGATTCTGCCGGCTGGTCACTGCACACCTTTTTGATGCAAACCACCCCACCCCTCTGGAATTTCCTGTTTGGCTTCACACTTTCCTTTATAAAATTTGGCTTACAGATCCCCCTCCCTCTTGGTATTTCGAATGACCTTTCATGGGGGGAGCATGGATATATTTCCTGGAACTACACAGTCTGCTACTAATAATTTGCATTGAAAATGCAAAGAATCTAGGCGAGTGCTCACCCAGCTGGCGAGTGCTCTTAAAATTCAATGTCCAGTTCTGCTCCATGATGTTTTTGTTATTTAAACTAATATCCATTGTTTCCTCTCCCCAGGCACTGTACATTTATAACCCTAATCATCCAGAAGGGTAAGATATTTTTGCATGAGCTAGTATGGTGGGATTGGGGAAAGACAGGTGGGTCTGAATCCCCGGGGGGAGGGGGGGGGGGGTACTCAGGCATGTAACTGATGGGTAGGTGTGGATGAGACCAGGGGTCCCATTTCTCACACGTTTTACACCCAGTTCCGTCCCCTTCCTTGGTGGATCTTGCTTTACCTTAGTTACGTTATAGTACCTTTATAGGAATCCTACTTCCCGTCCTCTTTTTTCCAACCTCTACTTAGTTAACCTGACCCCTCCTCCCTCCTCCTCCCTCCTCCCCCCCCCCCCCCCTTCACCAATGAAGGATGTGGAAAAACATGCAGGGTCTGATTCCTACCACCTTTTCTGCTGGAATTTTCTTTCCTGTTGCCCCTACCAATATGGCTTTAGAACAAAACATGTACGAGGCACAAGTCCTGGTACAGTGGGATCAAGGAAAGATATGAAAGATAATGACTGCCATCTTTCCATTTGTTACTAACAAAAACGTTTTCAATTTTCTATCGCCAAATCAGTATGCATGCAATAAATCAGTGTGCTGCCCAATATCTGTCAGACAGCATGCAAAATGCAAGTAATGTAATGCATTGAAGTCCTGTTTCTTTTTTATCTGCTGGGAGTAAAACTTATTAATGAGGCTAATTATGGCTACATGTAAGGCCTTTCACATTTGAGCTAGTACATGACAGTTCCAAATCATCCAAGGAGAAGCTCAAAATTGATTTTCTCTATATTATTGTTTTTAGAAGGACTTCATCAAATATAAAAATTCAGACAGGAACCACAATTGCTGCGTATGTCGCTCATACTCACAAGCCATTGAGGACTAATGAAGTGTTGGGGGTAAGTGATATTGACATAAGTGATATTGACATTGGTTGACTTAAACCCTTTCACTCCCAGAGTCAATTATGGAGACATGTAACGTAACATAGTTCTAACTTTTGAGTCTGTGGATGAAATCCAATGGTGTGACCATTCGTATTAAACCTCTTTGGCAGTACTCTTGCATAGTTATATTTGTTTTGCAATATTTTACAAAATGAAACTTGGGATTATTTTTAAATTTTTTTTTTGTCACTCTTGGGAGGTGAAAAAATTCAAGATGGCCTTCTATTGACAATGCTCTTTAGACAACATAATGATCGATGGACCTCAGCTTACCACAATAAAAAATTTGAAACGTTTGTATTTTTAAAAATTGCCTTTCAGTTTAAACTTTTAATTACCTTTTTTCACTTTAATTTTGGCTCCAGATTAACTTTTTCAAAACATTTTCAATGTTAATCAGCTCTTGAACATTCAAGCCGTGGTAGTCACTGTCTGACACATTATCTGCTGTAGTCTAAATTTGCTTTCAGGTTTAATTTATATTTTTTCTTTTGTCTTTTCAAAATATGGAAATTTTATTATTAATAATACAAGCACAGGGCTGTCATTAAGATTTGAGACAGGTGTTGCTCTGATCTTAACACTTGTAACAATTAAGCCTGTTGCTTTGTCAGTAAATTTAACCGATAACAGGCAAGATCACTCGTAACATCTAGGTCCCATCAAGTGCACTCACCCGTAACAGATGCTACGGGTGATGGCCCTTAATGACAGCCCTGAAAACGTAGTAAATACATGTACATGTACATGTATTTAGCATAACTTTTTTGGGAAAACAAAAATCATCTGGCAGAAGCAAACGAAAAAAGTAAAATTGTAATTAAAAGTAAAAACTTAATTAAAATTAACCATCTTTGAAAAGCTCTTACAAAAAATAAAATTGTCTAATGTATGTGTTCTAGGATGAACGTTTTCCTGGAGGAATTGGACTGGAAGGTAATTTTAAATTATTTTAATAATTCACTTGTTAAAATATAAATTTTGGTTTCCATTCTTGTAATTTTTTGTTGACCTTGATTGTTGTGAACCTTATCTAGTTTTAATTACTGAAACTATAATTATTATTTTGATAATTACTGAAACTATAATTATTATTTTGATTTATTTCAGACAGCACAGCGCAGTCTGTTTTGTGCCAGCCAATTGTCCAGTCAAATGGTGAGCTGGTCGGTGAGTATCTTGACAATCTGAAATATTTTTTAATGTATTTTAAGGTCAATGTTCCCCAAGATTAAAGACAATGAAATCAATAAGTAGTTTTCCCTAACATTTTGTACTTGTTTTAAGGTGTGATCGAGTTGTGCAGAAGGCTTGGCCATGAAGCATTTGGCGAAGAAGACGATGAGGTACTTATATATATAATTAGCATTGTGTCATTTTTACTTTTAGCTTTCTATTGCAATGCAGCTTTTAAAGTGCTACCATTTTTTTTTGAGCAATCTGAAAATACTTTAGGTGTTTTAAGAATTATTTTGATGGATTAATAAGTCACTTGACGTGGTGCAGTGTTCCAGTTAACTTTTAAAGGCAGGGAGTTGATGAATAATTTGAAGGCCATCAACAGGCTGTGGGTCTCTCTAAATCTTCTCAAGTTAGCCATTTGATTTGTCAGGTTAGGAAGCCAGCCTTGTCGGGATTTTGACCCGAGACCCCTCTCTTATCTGGAACACTGAGTGGAGGGAACATATTTTAACAATTAAGCAACATAATTTGGGCATATAATAGACAAGGACCTGTAGTGATGTCATTAGACCAATGGGGCATTATAATTTGTCATTGAATATTAAGAGATTATCTTTTGCCTACAGATTGTCAACAGTTATCTTGTGTGGGGTGGAATATCTCTGTATTATGCTGAGGTGTGTGATTCACATTATAATAATATACCAGACTGTTTAACTCTTTAGACATTATTTCATTCATTTGAAAAACAAATTCAGTCAGCTGAAGGATCACTAAAATAGGAAACTTGTGGACAGCGAAACTGTAGTAGTATTCCCTGTTTTAATATATTTTTTCCTTCACTGTGCACAGATGTTTCAAAACATGCAAAGGCATAGGAAGCTGACAGAGTTTCTGCTAAATGTAACAAGGTAAATTGTTATTGATCCCTAATGAAATTAAGCCAGAAAATTGTAGAACCAAAGCCATGGTTAATCATAATGAATAAATATAAGAACGTTCTCTGGCTGAAATGTTTTAAAAACCGAGCTTTTGGGCTGCCTGTACTCTTAGACATTTCACGCATACTTTGGCACTTGTAAAAAGATGGTTTTATATAGTCAAATCTATATTAAGCAGACACTGCATTAAATACATGGTCATGGTCACCCCTTACTTAAATACTGTAGAGTTCCGAAATTAGCAGCCCCCTGAAAGTAATGGCTACCCGAAAGTAGCGTTAATTGTTGGACCCTTCTAGTAATTAGTTCCCGAAAGTAACGGCCCACCCGAAAGTAACGGGCTAACTGAAAGTAATGGTCCAATCGTTACCATAGTGACGTCTCCATGCAGATGGAATAGCGTAAGTGTTTCATCTTACAAGAATGCCAAAGAAGACTGAAGAATCAATGAGAAAGAGAGAATTAACCGGGTGGGGAGTGTGGACACGAGAACGAAAGCGAGGCCTGGAGTCCACCAAATTCTCATTTCTTGTCCCTATACATTTTCTATAGAAGTAGTGGGAAGAAATTGTTTGGATATCAAGAGAATTCATCTTGTGTGATCATATCCTTAATTCTCATGACCTTTTTGATTGATAAGGCATTGATATTACAGGGAGAAATTTGATGCTGATCACTCTTAGGGCTTAAAGGGTTAAAGTGCATTGCATTATGCTTATTCTGCGTTTGTGTTTACCATTATCTTTTTTCTTCAATTACTCACGTTTTTTACAAAAGTAGCGGCTACCCAAAATTTACGGCCCCTTAGGTCTGCTAATTCCAAAAGTAACGAGGGCCGCTTTACTTTCGGCACTCTATGGTATAAGCAGTATTAGTCAAACCCCCAAATTCAGTTCCCAAGCATGTTTTACTGTAAAGAATGCCTCCAGTATTTTACGCAGACACCAGATCATGATCGTGTCCGATCCGAGGGTTGATTGTAGTTATTTAGTTTATAACTTCCATTGTGTTTCAATGTGATTATTTTTTTGCAGATCAATCTTTCAGGATATTGTCAGCATGGATACAGTTATTATGAAGATCATGGTTTGTGTTAACTAACTTACTCATGAACAACAGACAAAGTTAATGCCAACCAATTATAGGTCTCTCAGACCTTTCTTTCTCTTTGAAATATTTAAAAATGTCTTTCAAAATGACTGGCTATGTTTATAAGTTTTCTTGAATTTCTCAGAAAATGTTGATTATCCGAGGAATTAAGATGCTCAAAATTCTTGGAAATCTCTGAAATCAATTCTCTGACAAGTAACTGCATCTTTGGAAATAGTTTGCCAAAATTTTGCTTTAATCAGATAAATTGTTAAGAGTTTTGCACATAATTATCATCACAACTTTCAGTAAAACTGCAATTCCAAACAGTGTTGCTATTAATAATAAAAAACCTGGATTAAATGCATCACTCATTAGAGGTTGTATTAATTATTGAATTTTTCATATTTTTAATGTGGAAATCTCCTAATATCATGAGTATTTCAAAATTCAACCCTGAAGATATGAGATATGTCCGGAAATGCAGGCCGAGGGGGTCACCGCGCTACCCCATGACTGGCATCAAAAAGTGTCCTCACCTACAAAATGTCACCAAAACAAATGAAATTCTGTCACATATGAAGTAATGTGAAAATAGCAAACAACTCTGTCTCTTTCTGAAGTACTCGTTTGTAGACAATACTTGCCAGTATTTCTGGACATAAGTGAAAGATATGCACCTGTTCCAAATTAACTTCTGTATCTTGTATTTTTTTTTCAAAGAATTATGCTCAAACACTGGTGGATGCAGACAGAACTTCTCTATTCCTTGTTGATAACAGAACAAATGAACTGTATGCCAGAATATTTGACATTGGTGGCAGCCTTGAAGACAGTCGGTCATCCAATCTGCAAAAGGAAATCAGGTACAGTTGTATAATAATACTTGTACTAATAATAATTAAAGTTTATTTTCACAGGATAACCACTTCAGTAATATTAAATGTAATATTAAAACAAATGAATGTTTTGCAGAGTGCAGTGCACTATTACTGCAGACATTTTTTGTCTCAACTATTATTGGTTACTGCAACAGACTTTCTACCTGCTTATATTCTTGGCTTTCACTTATGTCATATCAAAATTCAGAAGCATTAAAAAATAGATTTCGAATCCAAAATGTTTGTGGAATTGTAGACAGTTTAAAACTACACATCTTGGCCAAATTTTGAAGCGCAAAAGCAAAAGCATCAGTCAAGAGTTATAGGCGAACGAGTATTTAAAGCTCCATTAACTCGGCTTATAAGCACTTATAATGCAAACAGTTATAACTTTCAGCTGATTTAATTTTGTTTATTTTCGCGGCTTATCTGAAATAGCATGACGCATTGCATGACACATTTAAAACCTTTGTAAATTGGAAGCAAAACATTGTTAAAACCTGAAACATTCTGTGAAAGATTATAACACTTGTATCCACTTACCATGTTAGAAACAGCTTTGTAGGACGTATACTTTAGATTTTTTAATTTTTATGACGTCATATGAAAACCAAGAATATTCAACCTTATGTGATGTGATTTTCTCCCCAGATTTCCAAAAACTAAGGGCGTGGCTGGGCATGTGGCCAGCACTGGAGAAACATTAAATATCACTGATGCCTATCATGATGAGCGATTTAACAGGTATGCTTCGTGAGTTGTATCAAGATTGTATCGGCCTATACAGGGAAATCATGTCATTGAAATGGCTCATTCCTATTTGTTAGTACCATTATGAATTATAAATGAATTTTACAAAGAGTGATATTTCATATAACAAAAGCAAAGATAAATTGTTTGTTTGCAGGGAAATTGATATTCAGACAGGTTACACCACAAACACCTTACTGTGTATGCCGATCTTCATCAGAGGAAAGTGAGTAATGTCAGTGTAATTTTTTGTGCTTGGTTGTTGCAGGCAAAAGACATTTTAACTTTTTTTCGTTTTCTTTTCTAGCATCATTGGTGTTGTTCAGATGGTTAATAAAAAGAGTGGCGTTTTTACAGCTTCAGGTACATCTTGTACTTTAAAGTATCACTAGATAAATCTGGTGCATTAAATATTACTTTTTGTAATGTGCAGTTCCAGAAAATATCCATACTCCCCCCACAGAAGGTTTTTTGTTTAGCACCCCCCGTCCCCCCAGGAAATTCCAGTTTAGGTTCATACTTTGCTTCTAAAATGTTGGCTTTTAAGAACCCCCTCCCCCTAGGAATTTCCACTGACCTTCCATGGGGTGGGGTATGGATTTTTTCTGGAACTACACAATTAATATTAGGACAGCAATTGGGTTTTGCACAATAAATGAATAGTGTGGAAAAGTGTACACATGCAGCATGCTGCCAGCTTCAAGTCAGCGTATTCCAAGTCCCTTGATGTACTGACTGTAAACATAGAGATGCCATAAAATGCCAAATTTATTTGGTCATGGAAAATACTTGTTTTTAGTAATGATCCGCATAAGAAGAAAAGTGCTAACAGAAATGCACGGTGGAATGTCAACTTTTTTCATTGTCATGACTAGTGATAGATCATTGGTTTAGACTCAAAAACCGCTAAAAAGATAAGGCTCAAGGTGCATTTTGTCTGATCTTTTAAAGGTTTCAAGGAACTTGAGATCCAATCGCACAACATGAAATTTTTAAAAGAAATTGTATTTGGGGAACTTCATCAAAGAAGCAAAGTTATTAGTTATTGTCTTCTGCTATTCTGATTGGTTAAGCACAAGTTACATTTCCTAAAATTTATTTGATGCAAATATTTTTTTTTTCATTTTTATACTTAAATGTAATTACGAACCATCAGCTCCTCCCTTATTTTTGAAATCAAAGATATTCTATGTGGGAAACGGCCAATGCCGCAGAACAATGAAGTTTCCCATAGTTTTTTTGTGGAGCATAACTTAATTGTTATTGTAAATTATAAAATGTTAATGTTTATTTCTTTCAATAGACGAGAAGTCTTTTCAAACATTTGCTATCTACTGTGGGTTGGCTCTTCATCATGCCAAGGTCTGTGAGTGAGAATTTATTTTGTGTTAATGAACCCTTTACGTAGTCTTCTCCGCAGCCATTATTTGTGGCAGAGTGTTGTGTGACAACACAAACAACGGCTGCATAGGAGACTTCCCTTTACTGGGTAAAAGTGGCAATTACAGCCATGCTCCGTCACGCGTGACCAGTAATCTAGAGAATGAAATGAACATTTGAATATTTCTTTGTAACGTCCGAGATTTGAATGAAACCTTGAAGATCTCTGTGGAAAACACTTTGAAAGTCACGAATTAATGGAAAATAACTTCGCTGCACGCAAAAAAAAAACCTAATATTGTTCGGATATGTAACATTTCAAACAAAATGATATTTTGTTGCTCTTTGTTTCCGAAAATGCGGTAAAATTCTCACGGGAATTCCGAATCTCGGAATGAATTTTCAAAACCGACGCGTAATCTTGAAAACTCCATTCAATTTTCAAAAATACTTGTCTTAAATTCACAACTTGATTGAGAGTCTTATCCTATTGTTACATCTACATCTTGGTTCTCATTTTTTGTTTGCATTTGTGACAGCTAAATTGAATTGACTTGAAAGCAGAGAAAACGTGTTTAAATATGGCCTTTTTTCAGTCGTTTGTTAAGTTGTATTTTAAGACAAGGCAGATAACTTGTATGGCTGTGGTAGAGACTAGTAATTTTGCAGTCTGTTATTTTGCGTTTACTCTGGTAGCTTTTATATTGTTAACAGCAGTGACCTCATGATTCAAATGTTTCTTTTCCAGCTTTATGATAAGATCAGAAGATCTGAACAAAAACACAGGGTAAGTGGAAATATATAACCTATAACATACAGGCCTTTGAATGCAGAGTTTTTCAGTTGATCAAGGCCATTTAATCCAAATCTTGAAAATTCACATTTCATCCACCTCTATTGTTGCTATATTATTATCACAAGTATCTCACTGTGTGGGGTATGTTAGATAATAATAGTAGTATAGGGGATATATGTGGAAGGTAAATGCAAAGATATTGTACATGAAGGGCGGAAGGGGATTTTGGAGGGTTTGTTTGATTTTGGGGATTTTGGAGATGTGTGGAGGTGGTAGAGTAGTATATGGGGGCATTTAAGATATAAGTACAAATATATGATAGACGTACATTTTATAGACGTCAAAAGCAGAGTGTGGGTGGTGTGTAGGGATTGAAAGGAAGTATGTGGTAGTGTAGTATGGGAGGCCGGTTATGATAGACATGGAAGTCATAAGTTCAACGATAATGGATATATAGGAGGTAAAAGGGGAGTCTGGATGGCGTGTATAGATGGAAGAAAAGGTGTGGGGTGGTAGAGTAGTATAGAGGTGGGGGTAGGTGTAAATGCAAAGATAATGTATGTGTAGATGGGTAGTTTCCTGCACAGCTATTGTTTGGGTGATCTTGCAAGTTGCCTGACAACCCAAATAACGGACTAGAATGTGGGAGATCTGTAGGAATTGAAGGAAAGATGTTGTTGGTAGAGTAGTATATGAGGTTAGCAGGGGGGAAGGGGCTTAGATGTGGAAGTGAAAGAGGAATGTGGGGGGTATCCAGTGACAAATCCATGGATTGATTTTCATTTTAGGTTGCACTGGAGGTTTTGTCATACCATAGCAAATGCTCCGATCGCGAGTACAAGAATATTGTAGATATGCAACTGCCAGAACCTTATCCAAGCTTAGAACAGTAAGTAAAGACAATAGCCCATAGCACTGTCCAGGTATTTTTTTCACTCAACCATTAAAATGGTTGTTAATATTGGGTTCAATCTTGCACCACAGCCTCTGCATGCAGCGTTTTCTTTACCAATGACAACAAATGGATGTGGTTCCAGAAAATATCCGTACCTCCCTCCAAGGGGGAAGGGGGGCAAGGGGGGCAAGGGGGTCTCTAATTTTTTTAAAGGAAAGTATGAAGCTAAATTGGAATTTCCAGAGGGGTGTGGACGGTTTTTTTTTTTTTTTGGGGGGGGGGGGGGGGGGAGGTCCAAGCCAAAAAACCCTCTGTTGTGGAAGGGGTATGGATATTTTCTGGAATAACACATTGTGAGATGTTAGAACTGGACTTTTCTTGCCAGACTTTTCAGTCCATCTTTATTTTCAAAGTGTTACTACCAGAACTTGCATGTCGAATATCAAAACTGGTCTCAAATGAAAAACCCCACTGTTGTCATTAAAGGCCCACCTTTACCCAAAAGATGTTGCGGTCGTTTGTTTTTGTTTTGAAATGCTCCATTGTTCATATGCGGGATTTGATTGGTTTCATGCATTAAAGCGTGAATTTTGTGTTGCACGACATTCAGTACAGAAAGTGACCATGGCACGCACAGCATTTTGGGTGAAGGTGGGCCTTTAAGCTTTGAGGTTGCTGGCTACACAAGGGAAATAGGTGGTGATAAGCTCAAAATAGCCTCCCCATGGTTGTTGTCCTTATAGTCATTTTCACACTTTGAGTTGCCAGTCATGTTCACCACAGTTATCGGCCATTATAACCGGCTGCTGGCTACTAAATGACATCCCTGAAACCCGGCTGTGTCTAAATCATACTGTCCAGAAGGACATTGGACACCTTATTGAGACTTATATAACGTAATTTTCAATAAATGTTAAGAGTAAAAACGAAAATCTAAAATCCCCACTCAGGATTTAACCTGTGACCTCAGCTACGTACCACTGTACCATCTAGCTTCGCGGGTTGCTTAGTCCTAAATTTAACTACATAAACTGCTACCCCCACAACCTCAACTGAAAGCCAACCAGTTACTCCGTTATATAAATCTCAATAAGGTGTCCGACGTCCTTCTAGACGGTATGATTTGGGCTTGACCCTGAAACCCTCGGCATGAAACGGATTCAAGTTCCAGCAAACTAACGAACTCTTAAAAAATTTCATAGAATCAAAACCTTGAATGCATCTAGATTAAAGGGGCTGTGTCATCATTTTTAGTGTTACTTTAGAAAGCCAAATGACGTATTTATATCAATGGGGATCATCCACAAATATTGGTCCAGTCTGTTTAAAATTCTTATTCTTACTAGTCCTCTAAGATTAAAATTACTATTAAGCGTCTGTAACTTTTTTATTGATAGGTATACCTTTGACTCATACTCACTGTTTAAGGAAGGAGAAGACATGATGCCGAGCCTTGTCATTCAAATGACAAAGAACTTGTTTTCGTTGCAAAGGTAGGTTATTAATCGGGCAGAATGCCAAGTCTGCCCAATTTATAAAGTTACTTTTATTCTCCGTAAGAAAATTCTGTTTCAAGTGTTTTTGAAATAAGAGTTTAGATGAAATGATTAAAAGGTTGACGCTTTCTCGAATGGCTTCACATTTAGAAACACATATCGTGCTGTAGCGTTTATCGAAGTCTTGAAAAATCCATTTGAAGTCCACAGATCGGTTTTGATTTTCCATAGTGAGTTTGAAGTCAAAGAATTGCTTTACGTATTCTTCACGAGATAAAATGACCACAAAGTGACGTCATATCACTTGACATAGCAACTTCAAGGTCATAAGAGATAGCAACTAATTGATTTCCAATCCGTCACAACTCGTTTTGAAATCGGGCTTTAAGCGTTCATAAGAAATTAAGAATTTGAAGCATAGCCAGTAGTGTAACTGCTCCACAATCGAAGATTCACTGTGACACTGTAGAATCTATTGACTGTTTATTCTTCATTTTGTAGTTGTAATAGGAGGCTTTTACATATAGCTGTGAAAAGTGAAAAAACGGCGGAAAAACCGTTATCAATATCATGAAACTGAAGATCTATTTACAACATAAGAAAAAGGAAAATGACGAAATGAAAGATATCAAGTAAAACAAACTTACATTATTGCCGGATTTGGTGAGAGTTCCAATCGATAACGATTTCCTTTTCTTTCTTTTCGAGGAACAGACCTTGCATGCACGAGTGATGACGAAAGACTTATTAAAGGTTTCAAATGACATAGTAACGTGCGGGACGGATCACCTTGTGTGACCGGAAAAACGACTGCAAAACAAATCAAAACAATTGGATTAATTTTCGTGCCTTAGGGGCATTTACAAGACCCTAAAGCCCGACTTTACTACTCGTAGAGTTCTTGTTTACTGTTAGGACTCGTTTGAGGGACACAAATCGAGAACTTGATAGGTTGGCTCCAGGGCGATATATTTAACTATTATAGCGCGAAAGCGCGCGTGATATCGCCTAATTCTTAGCCGACGAGGCCGCAGGCTTGAGCGCTATAATAGTTTTATAATTCAATACATTGATAACAAAGCACAGTTTGAAGAAGAAATATCGACCCCGGTCCGCCATTTTTGCATTCTCTTGTCAAAATGCGAAATTTACCGCCATCGTTGGATATACGTCATGTAGACATAGTGGATATCGATAACTTTTTGACCATATTTGGGCAGTGTATCAATGTGTTGAATTTATTAGTACATATATCCACCCTGGTTGGCTCACAATAGGTTATAGCCAGAATGCCATAAACTTGTTAATGTTTCACTTTTATATTAATTTTGTAATGAGTAAGTAAACTTAAGAATTTAACACAGTTGTCACTGGCTCTCTCCATTAGATTTGGCTTAGATGAACTGAGGAGATTTGTGTTAACAGTGAAGAAGAATTACCGATCAGTTCCCTATCATAATTGGACACATGCATTTGCTGTAGCACATTCCATGTATCTTGTTATTCGGTCTGGGAATGACAAGTTCACAGCACTTGAGGTATGAGATATGATCCCCTCACCAATTTTGTTAGTTTGTTTAGTTTATTATACAGCAGTTGATCCCCCAAAAATATATCATTATATCCAGATATATAGCATTGTTAGAGAGCAGGGATATAATGATATATTTTGGGAGGGTTCAAAATTTTTGCAAACTGCTGTATATAATTATGTATATACATGTATATTTTTTCAGTTCTTTTGAGATTTAGTAAATGAGTGAATTAGCATTTTCCAGATAAGAAATTCCACTATAACTTCCTCTCATCATCTATATACAGCTATTTCAATTAACGTTGTCGGATGAAAGCTCAAAGCTACAAGCCAAGATAGTTGGGCGCGGCGCAAAAGAAACGTTTTTCCCGTTCGTCGCATCGCTCATTCCCGCCGTTTCTTTTCGTTTCACCGCTCCCAACTATCTGCATGCCTGGAACAGACGCTCGGTTTACTCGTTTGGTCTTGACTTGTAGGCTTTGAGCTTTGAGCTTTGAGCTTTCACCCGACAACGTTAACTGAAATAGCTGTATACACTGTAGCAAATGAAATACTAAACATTAATTGTATGCTAATTATCAGGACATGTACAGATCATCGAGAAAACGTTTGAGATAAACAGGAATGTTTCTAAATTCGTCATTTTTACGCAGTGTTCTCATTTCTGGTAAGCTGTGTGCGCAATACTTTTTTTAATAAGAAAATCAGCTTACATGAGTTCCCCCCCCCCCCCCCCCCCGGGACTGACTGTAACCGCCGGAGGCGAACTTCCAGACAAATGACCTTTACAGCAACAATTTAACGCTCGTTTTAATCTTCCAAATTGGAGTTAACAAATATTAAATCATCAGTCGAGTAAAGTAAGAAATAGGCGCGCGGATGACCAATCACAATCGAGAATTTTGTTATTGATACGATTAGATGAATAACATAAGCACGATGAGATGACATAAGATGAGAGGAGATGAGGTTGAAACTAAAATAACAAACAAATAACTAACTTACAAAATGTACAAATGCTAAAAGCAAAGACGAAACGAAACATAAATCTGACAACTAATCGGACACTAACATTGCCTACGGCGCTGTAGAAGAACCTAGAGAACTCTGCTAGAGGCTAATGTACTGCATGAGGCGTATCGTCGAACTCAACAGTGGAAAATAAAATTGAAGAAAAACCCTGATATATCTAGCAAAATGCTAATGAGCCGACATGCCAGATATGCTGAATACCCAAGAGAAACCTAATTAGTGACATGATTGTATGAAGGTGTTTAGATCCAACACTGTTCCTTTAAAGGAGAGGAGTTAGTATAGTGAAGTGTGTTGTTTTACAGGCCTTGGCAATGTTCTTTGCTTCACTGTGTCATGATTTGGATCACAGAGGACGCACTAACTCCTGGATGAAGAATGAACAAACACCACTGGCCGCCGTGTACAGCACTTCAACTATGGAGCACCATCACTTTAACCAGACTATTACCATCCTGCAGGTATATAGACGCTTGTAACGGCAAGTTTGTTGTCATGAGAAAACAGGGCATTAGACAACCTCCAAAGTTCAGAAGAGGTGAAAATGCGAAGCTTGTGGGTTGTGGCTGAGAGTGATAAAGTAAGCCACAACCCGAAAACCTCATATTTTTATCTCTTGTTCTCTTCATGTGGGATCCCTTAGCCCAAGTATTACGTGTGCCATGTTGACGAGTTCGCTATAAATGGGCTTAGCTGTTCTTACCTTTATAAGTAATCAAAATGACCGACTCAGACTTACAGTATTTCGTGTTTTGTAAGAAAAGAAGGGACGTGAGAATAAAGTCAATGAATACACAGTCTTATAAAGTTATTTTCTACCTCAACAGCATGAAGGCCACAACATCTTCTCACACCTGAGTCCAGCAGAATACAAAACCGTGCTAGGTTACATGAAGGAGTGTATCCTTGCGACCGATTTGGCCTTGTTCTTTGGTAATAAGTCCAAACTCAAGGATTTGGTCGACAAGGATCAGTTCTCATGGGACAACCAGGAACACCGGTAAACCGCCTGGATGATCCAGTTGTTATTTTTTTGGGCACGACACGCTGTTTGGGCCTCATGTTAAAATGTTTATCAAGGGGCTATGAAATCTAATTTTATTAGCAATTTGAAAAACCAACTGAGTTCTTCCACTGAAAGTGGGGACTATGGCAGCTAATGTTTTGGAATGAACGGTTGTGCTACGTCGGTGGGCCAGGAGGAGTGAAACATTCCTGAAACTTTGATTTTAGAGCAGTTTTCATTTGAGAGTCGAAAGTAATTACACAATCGCTTTGGTTTTGCATTGCTACGCTTTGTGATTGGCTAAAAAATCTCGTGCAACTTTCTCGACCAATCAGGAGTAAAACCAAAACCAATCGTGACTTGCTCGCACGCTTTTTCCCACGCTTGGCGCCGCCGACATGTAATTGCTTCGAGCTCTGATTGGTTCGTTGGATTGTTTACGACTGCTGTGATTGGTCAGAGTGATAACTTTGGTTTTGGTTTTACGACACTCAATTGAAAACTGCTCTATCTACTGGGTTGATAAGGTAAATTTGCCACCGTAAAGAGATTTAAAAGCTGACGTTTCGAGCGCCAACCCTTCGTCAGAGGAGCGAAGGATGGAAACGGAGGCGATGTAGCAGGTCTCGTAGGGTCTCACACTATCGTTCGATACCCTTCGAGAGAACAAGAGAACAAACAACACAACAATGGATCCTAACCCTAAAAACAATAGCAGCTGTGTTTTACAAGGCCAATGAAAATAGAGGTTTCTGAGAGCTGCTACACTACCGGAAACAGATTGCAACTTGAAAAAAACGTGGACAATTGTTTTCAAGTTCTATCCTTGTGTCTTAAAAAAAAAAATCACAAAAATAACTAATTTATAACTGTTTGCTTTCCCTTTGCAAATTCACTTGAAAAAAAGGTTTCCATCAATGTAAATAAGATTTTTCAATGTGTACTGAAGATACAGTAGATCCCTGCCATTCAAGCAACCTGTTAATGCAACCACTTAGTTATTAAGGCCACTGTTTTTTGGACCGTAAAATTGTCCATCTGTAGACCGATAATGTGACCACCCCGTTAATATGACCACGTTTTTATTGCTCATCGTTGTTGTTCTTAACGGGATTGCATTGTAATTTAAAGGTGCTGTTACACGAGGTGCTGTTAAACGACGCTGACGAGAGCTGTTGCGACATGTTGCGAGACAAGTTGCGGATTACGTGTTACACGTTTGCAACTTGTCTCGAAACGTTGCAAAAAGTAGGGAAGTTGTCAACTTTTTCTGCAACTCGCAACGCAATTTTTCGTTGCGAAACAAGGTGCACAGAGAAGGTGTTACGTGCAATTTCATCTGCAACTTGTCTCGCAACGGTTCTCGTCAGCATTGCGTTGCAAGTTGCAAGAAAAAATTGCCTCGTTTAGCGGCACCTTAAGGGATGCCGTCCCTTTGTTGTTGATCGATGTCGAATACTTTGTTCTTTCAGAAAGCTGCTTAGAGCTATTTGTATGACTGCTTGTGATTTATCTGCTTGTACAAAGCCTTGGGAGATCCAGCTTGAAATTGTGAAAGTCATTTACCAAGAATTCTATGCCGAGGTAAGTGTCACACCTGCCATGAAGATAGATTGGCGAACAAGTCGGCAATACAACATCCACAGTCTCACAACTTAAGCGAATCTACAGCTGTATGTATACAGCATATAATATGCAGCACCGTTGGAAAGTACTGTTCCTTGAACAAGTCTTTCCCAAGTCATCTACACCTTCTTATATCAGAACGTCAAATGCAGAATGCAGAATATAGTATTATGATTATTTTCCATGCTGTAGACGGAAGAAGCCTGATTCTCAAATTGTCCACGGTCGCTCTCACACACTCCCTCCCGCCTCTCTCCATGTGAAGTCCTTTGTTCGGGTGCTTGTTCTTGACATCAATGACCGTTGAAACTTTTCCACAAATCCGAGTGGTTTTTGTATTTTTTTTTTCTCCATCAGGAGTTTTTAAAATGGTACTGAATGTACTCTGATTGGTTAAAATATTTGAAAATTTTATAATACAAGGTGCATGGTTCTAACTCATGGCAATGTGTAACCATTCAAATGAAACCCATAGAGAAGATTTTACCGCACATCTCGGAGCATGCATGTTAAAACCTTCAAACTCCAGTTCTTAAATCTGATGTATGACTTGGGAAAGACAAGACTTGGTCAAGGGAACGATTTTACCATACATCTTGGAGCATGTTAACACCTTTAAGCTCCAGTTCTTAAATCTGATGTTGCACCAAGCCTCGATCTACGAATAATCGCGTTCAAAGAACGCAATCCTAATTCGTGTTGGTTGTCCTGTGGTTTATGTGCAGTAAAATTTGAGATTTTTTGGTGGCCGGTCTTCCAAATGGCCACCCCTATTGTTTTTCTTTTCAGGGGCTCATTTCCGCCGGAAATTCCTTCGAACGCGTCTCTATAATCTGTGATTACCGCTAGTATTTTGGATAATGATCGATTGTAGTTAAAAAGTCTGACTGGCTATCGATGTTTTCAAGTTAAATATTTAAAAATTGCTATCAGTATTTGAAAGTGTCTGACCTTGGACCTTGTTGTGTGTTGTGTTGGTAGGGTGATCTTGAAAAGGCGCAAGGAAAAACACCCATCGCAATGAAGGACCGCAATACAGCTCATGAACTACCTGCCCACCAGGTACGTTATGGGGTATATTCCATGTTGCCTGTTCTACTCTCTCAGTCAGTGGAGACAACGAGTTTTGAGAATGAGAATGCGATTGTTCTAAGGGCCTGAAAAATGCTATATTTCACGTAGCCGGATGAAAGGGCTAGCTTCTAAAGAGTGGGGGTTGTGGGCGTGGCGCGGTGTGGGGTGGGGTGTGGTTGGGCTTGATAGAGAAGAATGGGGGCTTATTACCAAGCCTATACATTATGTAAACAGTATTCAGTTTGTCTTGAGCATGGCTAAAGGCCTCGAACCTTAGAGCTTCTGTTCAGTGGTCGCATGCTCCCAACACTGCTGACCACCAATATTAGTGCATTAACGAAAGAACAATTGACACAGAAAGTTCTTAGTTCTCAGCATATTTCTTGTCAATACTTTTATCATTAGGTTGGCTTTCTGGTTGGAATTTGTTTGCCGTGTTATGAACTATTACAGAGGTGCATTCCTGAGACGAAACCACTCGTGGAGGGATCACAGTAAGTGTTTGTTGCTGTCAGGTCTGTCAAATATTGCGACCGATAGTCTGTACTCATGCAGCACTGCAGCTAGACTTGCCACAAGTCGACCTCCGCTTTTTTAGCCGAGTTTATAATATAAGCAAGAAATTTGCGCGAGAAATTTGAGTCGCGAAGGACGTCACTTCCAACGAAGAAACGAAGGAACTTTGAGAAAGTGTACACTGCTCTACACTGCAGCAATGATTTACGGAACAAGTTGTGATCGAAATTGCGTGCTGTGTACACCCCCTCTTTTAAAATTGTCATGCAGTGAAAGGCTGAGGAGGAGCGTTGCGTGACTACACGACTAACAGCTGCGCAGGAGACTAAAGTGTCGCAAGTTGCGAGATGCTTTGAAGCATGCAGCATGTATTTTTCAACTTGTCTTGTAATGCACTCATCGGCGTTGCGTTGTAAGTTGCAACAAACTTTGCTTTATATATAAACAAAAGCATTTTTAGCTGATCATTTTGTGTGTACCATCAAAAGGACGAATCTTCAGAAGTGGTCCAGGATGGCTCAACATAACAGAGCGGCGCTGGATGCCATGAATCCTTCTTCAGATGAATCAGGGAAGGAGGATCCGGATAAACAGGAAACGAATGACGACAACGAAAACAACGAGGAAGGAGATGCGGGTGACGTGGGAGACGCGGGAGACGCGGGAGATGCGGTTGTTGCAGGTGACGCGGGAGACGTTGGCGACGAAAAACAGGTGAGTTACAGACAACAACAGCAATAATAATGATAATAATACGGAATACGGAATCTCAAAAACTGTCATGCATTCTATACTAGAACTATTAATGACTGGAACTCCCTGCCAGAATCTATTTTTTCACAGGCGCAAAAATTTTAACGCAACGTTTCTGACCGGCCGGCCAATAAACCTCACGTAGAGGGACGGCTGTACCGGAAAAAATAATAAAAGTAATAATAACAACAACAACAATAGCAGCTGTATTCTGCAATTTGATTGCTGTACAGTGGAGCCCCGTTAAGTCGGCCACTATTGCATGGGCCATCAAAATCTGGCCGTATACTCGAGGTGGCCATATTAATGAGTTTGGTCTAAAATAAAAAGCTTTTGTTCAGACTAAAGACGTGGCCGTAATAACGAGGTGGCTGTTAAGGGGGGGGGGGGGGGGGGGCAGGGGAGGTTCCACTATGTATTGTTATAGTGGGGGGGGGGGGGTGGGGGGTCCCACTGTGTATTGTTATAGTGGGGGCGGGGAGGTTCCACTATGTATTGTTATAGTGGGGGGGGGGGGGGGTTCCACTATGTATTGTTATAGTGGGTGGGGGGAGGTTCCACTGTGTATTGTTATAGTGGCTAGAGGGTTGGGACTTTCAACCTGAAAGACGGTGGTTCGAGCCTAGTCTCTGCCGTCGCTCTTTTTTCTTTAGACAAGAAACTTTGCTCCACATTGTCTCTCTCCATCCTGGGCCCGGTTGTTCGAAAGCCGATTAACGCTAACCCAGGATTAGGATCTTTTTGTTTAAAAGGCTTTCAAAAGCACGTGAAGACAAATCAAAGCCGAAACTAGAGGGAAATATACTTTGGAAAAATCTCCATTGATTAATTATTTAACTGGAATCAAAATTGAAGTTAACCCTGGGTTATCTTAATCGCGCTTTGAACAACCCGGCTTAGTTGTACGCGGCGACATTACGCTGGGGGTAATCCTGCGATGAAAACCAAATCCATTTGTTAGGGCTGTTTATCTTTTAAACGACCGTGGCCTGGTTATATGCCCCACCCGGATATAAGCTCCTCCGCAGGTTAATTCTTAAACCCGAGGGCTTATAACCGGGATTTCACGGCACACGGTAACATCTTTTGCAGAGCAAGGAGGAGAAAGAGCCGGACATACAAGAAGATGAAAGTGAAATGAAAGAGGACAAGCAGGCTGAAGGTGAGCAAAACCAAGTACAAGAAGATACACAAGAAGAGTCAGAGAAAGGAAAAGAAGAGGAGAGTGCTGATGCTTCGGCTTAAAATTGTTGTTTTAGTTGGTATATACTATTGTTTGTTGGTAAACTGCAACCCCGATATAACGTAGAATCGATAAAACGTACGTCAAATATGGTAAAACCGAAGAATCCTTGTTTATATTTATTTATTGAATGAATTTCAGTGTTTATTTAAACTGCAATGCATAGAGGTTTTGCCGGGACTAAGCCAGACCTCCTTGCTACAGATTCAAACTGTCTGTAACGAGGCGGTGTCTGTATTGTAGAGGGGTGTGTAAGAAGTGATTGGACTGTAAAACGAACAATTTAAACCTTTTGGAAGCTTCTGTATCTAAAAAGGTGCAAACAAATAGAGCGGTTTTCAAGGAGTGTCGTAAGTAATTAAATGATTGCTTTGGTTTTGAATTGCTACGCTTTGTGATTGGCTAAAAAATCTCGTGCCATTAACCAATCTGGGCCCGGTTGTTTGAAAGCCGATTAACGCTAACCCAGGATTAAAACTAACCGAGGATTTAATTTCTCTTGTTAGAATTGTTTTCAAAAGCTAGTTATAAGTTACATGCGAGGACAAGTCAGAGACGAAACTAAGGGGCAAAAGTACTTTGGAAAAATCTCCATTGATTAATTATTTAACTGGAATCGAAATTGATGCTAACCCTGGGTTAGCTTAACCGCGCTTTGAACAACTGGCTCAGAAGTAAAACCAAACTCAATCGTGACTTACTCGCATGCATTTTCCCGCGCTTGGCGACGGGCGACTTGTATTTGCTTCGAACTCTGATTCGCTTATTGGATTGTCGGCCTCTGTTTTGATTGACCAGTGTAATAACTTTGGTTTTGGTTTTGCGACGCTCAATTGCCGGAAAACCGCTCTAAATTGCAAAGTATTACGTAAACACTGAGCCAGATACTTAATTTGACTTCAGAAAGTTCAAAATTCGTTGTATTAATTCTGCCTCTACTCTACGTATTCCTCTATAATACGGACATTTGGGTATGTTTCTTTGATTCCGGATTTTGGCGGTTTGAGTGCAGTGACATTTTGCTTTCAAAGACAAAGATCTGTTTCGACCAAATATGTAATATGTTCGCTGTAGCGTGGTTGCATTAACAACTCAGTGCAAACTGCATTAAAATAAGTAATTTCAGAAAATCAAAATTATTGCCCATCGTACAAAATTAATTGTATACATGTATATAGTTGACATCACTAAAGCAAGACAAATGCCAGCACAAATGTGCGTTGCAGTATTATATTATAAGTCACGAAAGTTGCTTTTTGTTGATCAAATTTCCCTTAACAGGCAGCGAATTCTTTGTTTAATTAAATCTTAATAATGTACAATTGAATTTCCCGTGAAAGACCACCCCCAGGTCTGAACGGTGTTCGCCTGCAAGAGATTCCAAACACAGCCTGACAAGTAGTTTATGTAGTTTGATCCAGAGAGTAGAGTAGAAGGCTTTGAAACACCGTTATTTGTGACTATTAATGATTGTACATAATGTTAATTTGGACGCTGTTCAGTAATATCACTGTCAGTTGTCGCAGTACATTTTAGTGTAAATATTTATCACAAATTCAGGTTTATTCAAAACGGGTTTACTGAAAGATAATCAGTAACCATCAGAGCGGTTTTCAATTGATTGTCGAAAGTAATTTCACGATTGCTTTAGTTTTGCATTGCTACGCTTTGTGATTGGATAAAAAATCTCGCGCCACTTTCTCGACCAATCAGAAGTAAAAGAAAAATCAATCGTGACTTGCCTGCACGCGTTTTCCCGCGCTTGGCGCCGGCGACAAGTATTTGCTACGAGTTCTGATTGGTTCATTGGATTGCCTGCGTCTGCTGTGATGGAACAGAGTGATTAATTTGGTTTTAGTTTTACGACACTCAATTGAAAACTGCTTTTGCAAATAAGAATTTCAAAGACAAATATCAAGTTGCCAAATATGACCGAGAAAAAAAGCCAATCAAGAACCAAAGCCAGCACGAGCTTTGAACATGATTGGCCAACCGGGATTATCTTAACAAACCTGGACCAATCAGAATTTAGCCGTATATTTGTTCCCAGCTCTTCGAAGGCAAACAATTATGGCGGATAAGTCTACAGACCGCTTTGTTCAAATATAATTCAAGTGGCGTACAGCCATGTAAATACATAATTATGTATATTTATTAGCATGTTACACTAAAAGCAGCCTCGTTTTTCTTCTTGGATTGTCAAGTGTTCGGCGAAATGCGTCTTTCGAGCGGGAAAAATGGCTACGTTTCACCTCAAGTTTCCACGGGGACTCTGTCCACTCAGGCGCGTTCGTATTCGCTTTTTCTTGGCGATCGCTGATTGAAAAGAGGTGTTCAGTGAGTGATTTGCTCATTTCCTGTTAGTTTTAACTTGTACTCAGCCGGGTTGAATTTACACTACCGGGACTGAAGTTCAATTCGATGTATAGTATTATTTCAAAGAGTAGAAATTTTTTACTTTTATCAATTTATATAACCAGTTTAGATTTAATACTGGTAAAAGGAAGTAGACATTTTATTTAGATTTTCGTATTAATTTAGAGTAGGTTAGTTTAACCTGATTTCATAATACACTGTAGAAAATTGTATTGTTATACGTTCCAGCTAAAAGGGTTTTTATGAGACGAGAACGTGTCACGTGTCATACCTCAAAAGAATTTAAATACTTTCACGTGATCAGATCGTGCACCATGAAATCGAGGCCAATTTGTGTACATCTCTAGTCGAAGAGAATATCAGTAAAATTGATTTTTTTCCGCGTTGTTTTGCAAAGCACGAAAAGAAATGTTCCAAAACGCACGTGCAGAACTATGAACTGTTGTTTTCTAATAAACTTTCAGCACAACAACTGCGCGTACAAAGTTGTTCTTTTGCTGCATAAACGCACATACCTGCAGAACAGCCATTGTCGTCGTTGTTGCTTTCGTTTTGAGTTGTAATTGGGAGGTATAACAAAACACTTGATAAGATAGAATTGTACCAAAACGGACGTGGAGAGATTTTCAACACAAGCAAAACTGTTTGATAGAGTAAACTCTTTAACTCAGATCACGTACAAAATTGTTCTTCAACCATTTGAACTTTTTACTATACGTGTAGAACTGTTTGGGTTATAAAAAAGGTTTTAATGAACGTGCAAAACTATTACTAATTAAACTTCTTATATACGTGTTTTGCTGAACAAACGTTTTAACGCACCTGCAGACCTTTTTACGTTCTCGTTTCCTTTGTGTAACCGTCAACATTATGGCTTGTTCGTTTTGTTTTTGAGTTGCAACTGGGCGGTGTAAAGGCCCGTTTTACACTGGCGAGTTTTTGTTCAATTTTTGTCGCACTTGTCGATGCAATTTTTGTCTCGCGCAAGTTGCATCTTCAAATCGCATGTGTAAACGGGCGGCGATTTGTCGCGCGATGTCGCAGAGGTTTCGAACATGTTCGAAACTTGATGCAACTTGGCGACGATTTTTGGGAAATCAAAGCAAATGTCGCACCCGAATCGCACAGGAAATCGCCGCTAGTTTACACTTGCGACCAAATTTTGCATTGGAGAGCCCGACAAAAATCGCATAAAAAATTGCATTTGTAATATTTGTAGGAGCTGGCCCCACTCGACCGTCGATCATGAGTAAGCTCTTTGTAAATGATTCCAGGTCAGTGGAACTGCATTACTCCGTCCAAGAGCCTCAAAAACTTGGCAGCACTACTACAAATGCCTAAATTTGTGAAATTATGGGATATCATGCGACATTCGGAAAGAGCATCATGAAAAAAATGCCCGCTTACCAAAAATCCAAACATTTCGAACTGAGGCAAAATTAGAAGGCTTTATATGGAGTCATCAGAGCATGAAAGGGCCAATATCTCACGACAAATTGCAATAAGATGCTGATTTTTGGCAAGCGGGCATTTTTTATGACGCTCTTTCCGAATGACGCATCATATCCCAAAATTTCACAAATTTTGTTTTTGTAACGTCATCACTTTAGGACCCTATGGCGGTCGGTGGAATGTGCTGTAATATGACAGAGGTGTTGTACAACTGGGCTTTTGCTCAGGTCAATTAAAGGTGAACTTTGTACGCGGTGTTTATGTGTCGTACAGTAAAGTGAAATCCATAATATGGTCAGTGGACCAAAAGCATATCGCAGAGAGTGTAATATGCTCCAGGGCGGAATGTGATGTGTAATAAATGAGCATTTGTTCAGGTGAATGAAAAGTGGGTATTTATATACAACGGTTTACGTATAGTACCTTGAAAGGAATGATACAATCTGGCAGACCACTGGCCAGCTCAGTAGAAATTATTGTTTTACGTTAATATGTATATACTAAACAAAATTGAATGACGAAGTATTGTCAGCAGAATAAAGATCTGTAAACAGACTACGGGACTCTTGCTTCGTTTTTTAGTTATCCTACATAGCAGGGAACGGTTTGTTTATGGGGCAAAATTTTTTATAAGGCGAAATTTGGAGGACGCGCGCGCGAGGGGAACACGAGCGAGCGTTCCTCTCTCTCGCGCGCGTCCTCGGAATTTTACCCCGTAAATGAACCGGCGACCTATTTTTAGTTGCCATTAATTCAGATTTCTCATTCTACTCCCATTACGGTAGTAGGAATAAAAACCTCGAACACGGAGAGAGCCTATAACAGGAAAGGGCACAGGGCGCCCTGAGCATAAATATATAGGCTCTCCTCCACAGAGGCTCAAATGAAGCTTTGGGTGATACTTGATCACGATTGTTATCATTAAGGGACTTTAGATCGGACTACGAATACGAGATTGAGTACGAGTACGACTTTTAAAACCTAGTTTGTGTGCTCTAAATAACCATTTATCACACCAATTATCTTCTGGTCTGCAACAGGAAGGACCCACAGCCGGGGACGTGTCGTGCTCAATCTCGTACTCGTACTCAAATCTGAAGTTCATTTCATCTCCACGTGGCCGGGGGGGGGGGGGGGGGGGGGGGGGGGAATGAAAGGGACTTTCATCTATCTGTTTAGTTCTCGTAGAACACAACGAATCGGTCCAGTGTGATTTTTAAATTGTTTTCTGCTGTTTTTTGTTTTTGTTTTAATTTTTAACAGTTAAGATTATGAAGATTATTATAACCAAATAAACTTGGGGTTGTGTGTTAGTGCTCTACAGTCTCAGAATTGAACACAGCCATCAGAGTATGAACCTTGGAACTAATGCATGTGCCGTTTATTCAACCTGCTTTGTACATTTTTATTTTACAGAGCCCGTATCAACTGCTGTGTAAATAAATAAATCTACTATACTACTCAAATAGAAAATGGTAAGCTTGTGACACAACATGCTGTGACCGCAGAAGAGCCCCACGATGTTATGGAATCGGAAACCCTTTCCCACCCGCTCTTCTTACGTTATCGACACTAAGAACAAACAGACAGTATCAATGGCTGATAAACTATGTCACAAATGGTTCAGAATAAAATTTAACGCAGCTGAAAATCTTCCAGTAAAGTTGACGTGTATTTTCATCATTGGAGACGAAACAGGTGACGACCACGCATGCTAGGAACTCTGGGATAGCCGGTTTTCCTTGAAACAAAAGAACATCTCTGTGAGTCAAGATGGCGGAATCAGTTGTGAACGAAACTGTGGCGAATCTCTCGGCTTCTATAAACGAAACAGCGAAAAATGTTACTGGCAGAGCAGCGGCAACTCCTGAAGGAATGTTTGTGGCGTATTCTGGTTTGGTTTTGATGGCGATGTTACCCATCTTTTTCGGTTCTTTTCGCTCTGTGAAGTGTCTGATAGAACAGAAGGTTTGTTAATCGCGTATTTCCGTTTTTGATCTTTCAATAGATGTTGTTTCATAGATTGGATTCTACAGAAATAGAGTCAAAGAACCAAGGCCTTTTTTTATATTGTGGATACAACGAGTTGCTGAAATTTAGTTTTCAGTTTTTTTAAAGTTTAAGCATAAGCTTAAGCTTACGTGTAAATTTTCTATCATATGACAAGTTTTAGCAAGTTTAATAGTGGAATCAGTTTTAAGGTTAAGTATGATACTGTGAAAGCTAAATAAATCATCGAGAGTTCTTTACGTTATCTGTTTTAAAAATACTTTTTGCTTGATGTATAAGCTTAACTTTTGTGACTATTAAAAGTCACCTCTACATTCACAGCTTGATCTAGGATTAGTTTACGTTTTGTAGTTCCTCTCTCTGAATCTCCCAAATTCATTATACATGTGTTTTGAGTTTGCAGCACTGACGATACAGAATAAACTTTGACACATTTTCTGTCTGGTTTCCCAGAATTGGCTAGCAAATAAAACTGTTTTTAGGCCATTGCCAAGACGTTCATGAAAACAAATGTTCTTTTTTATCACTTATGAACAGAGATTTGATAAATGTTGAATTCAAGAGGGTTTGGATATCCGTAAGATGCCCACTTTTTAAAGAAATTCATGAAAAGTTCACTTACCACATACCTTTGAAATGGCTTGAACATCAACCAGTGTCATGCACCGTTGGTTTCACTCTACAGTTTGGAAAAAGTTCATCATGTGATCGACCTTTTGTTCAGCATAAGTCGACTAGAAGATCGGTCATGTTGAACTTGTGAAGCATGAATTTTAACTGAGTTTCATCACATTTAAGGTGACTGTGAGCCATTCATCGCAAGTTTAATGTTCTGTAACAATTACTGATTTTGTGGTTGTTTTGCAGTCAACAAAATTGATCATGTGATGAATAGTTTTCAAACCTTAGAGTGAAAATAATGGGCAGTTTAACTGACTGACTTCAAAGGATGTCTGGGATCAAAAGTCATCTTCTTTTGAACTTTGGTGTCAAGACACCAATATTGTGAGCGGGGAATCAATAGTAAGCTTTTATAAATGTACTAAGAGGCTTGCCTCCAAGATACCCAGTTTTCAATTTCTGACTAAAAGCCTGGTCAAATTTACACATGGTACTGAAATTTAAACCTTCATAGCTGACAAAGTGCATTTAATATCAGTCCAGTAAATCCTGTCTGTTTTCCTGACCACTACAAGGTACAAGTAACTGGACTTGTTACTTGATACATGTAGTCCCAGTTAGGACAATATGATGTATAAAAGTAATAATATTGTGTTCACATGAATTTTTTTAATCTTCACAGAGGAATGGAGAAAAGCCAGAAAGCATGACATCAAAAGATGCTGCCATGTTTCCGATTATCGCCAGCTGTACCCTGTTGGGTCTATATATCTTTTTCAAGGTGAAAAAAGTGCAGTACAATGTAGATCCTCACTACACATTGTAACCAATAGCAAAATTCTTGATTGTGATTGGTTGTCTGTGTGGCTTTACGTGTGTACAATTCAGGGGTAATTGTGCTTGTAATTTCAAATGCACAATGTACAGTAGTCCTTGTGCTACCTGCTTGGTCAATTTTAAATTACATGTACATGCCTAATTACTCCCTGAATTGTACTCCACTGAGTTCAATTACTATTACAAAATAAAACACAGGGCAAACATAAAATTGTCTGAGATGGTTGGAGTTCTAAATAATGAAAGTGGCATTAAATTTAATGGTAAAAATCACCTACATGTAATAATCTATTGGAATTTGCAAAGATATGTTTCTTGAGACAACAGATCTTGGGAAAATACATGTACAAGTGCGCCAATGCTGGTGAATATCATCATTAATTAAAAGTCACAAGCCTGTTTATCATTATTTAAGACAAATTTTGTAAATGTCATTGTTGTTTCCTTTTGTCATAGAGTCCTAATGTGTGACATCACAAAAACTTAAATTTGTGAAATAATGGGATTTGATTAGATATTTGGAAGGAGCATGACAAAAAAACGCCCGCTTACCAAAAATCAGCATCTTATTGCAATTTGGGGGTGAAATATAAGCATGTTCAGTATGCCCTGATAACTTCATACAAACCCTTTTAATTTTGCCTCTGTTCCTAACATTAGGAACATCAGGGTTCAAAATAAAATCACCACTTTAAGCTTAAATTTGTAGGCTTTTTTTGTCTATGCTCATTTCCCCGGCTGTTACCGGTAATAATGAATGAACACATACCCTCAGCAGTCAACAACATGATTTTTTTTTTCACTTTTAGCGATTTGTGTGTAGGCCACTTCTTATAAATCCTGCTCAAAGCTTTTTTTAGAAGCCTAAATTATTGTTACAGGATACCATTGCAGCGACTTTGATTTCAGTTGGCTGATCCAAGCATGATATGAATTTTCTCTTTCTTTGGTGAAAAGTTGCCTGTAAGTGTGGTCAAAGTGCCGGCTAGAACGTTAACATCAGAGATACATCACCCTGCATGCCATAGGCTTTCCTTACACTCTCATTTCTCTTATATTACATACGCTGTACATGTACCTCTTGTGTCTTTTATACTTACACAGTGAGAAGAGAGGTTTGGTCCAAGAGTGATTCTTTTGATAGCTCCGAGCATACATGTACATTAAAGAAGAATGACTTTTTAAATTTGTAATATCAGTAGCATTATGTTGTTTTTTCCTCTCTTTAGATATTCAGCAAAGAGTACATCAATCTTCTTCTTACTGTCTATTTCTTTGGTCTTGGAGTTTTGGCCGTGACACATCTGCTCAGGTATTGTGTATTTAACTAATAGTTTACACAATGTATGTATCGTGACATCTTTTACTGTAAGGTACATGCATTTACATGACAGTTGTCATTGGTTTCATAAAAATGGCGGTTACAGTCAGTATTAGGCATCTATTTGAACTCCACCCACCACTTCTTTGTCTTTATTTTCACTCTTTTTAATGCTTATTAGAATTGTCTCAAACTGCCACCTAGTTTTGCTACAGTGTACACTGTAGCTCTGACACCTTTTTCAAAAGTTATTGAGACCCCTGGTGGTAATGTCAGTTCAACTGAATACATGTACAGTGTAAGGTAAAGGTAAAGTCGCACACGAGCCACGATGGCCCACACGGCCGGAGCTTAACCCGGTTTCTGTTGCATGAAGCAACTAGGAATATTGCTACTCCCCCCTGGATGGGATGCTAGTCCATCGCAGGGTTACCCCCAGCATTTTGTCGCCGGTACGCATTTATACACCTGGGTGGAGAGAGACAGTGTGGAGTAAAGTTTCTTGTCTAAGGAAACAACACGACGGCAGAGACCAAGCACCGAACCACCGACCTTCAGGTTGAAAGTCCGACGCGCTAACCACTAGACCACCGTGCCGCCCACACATGTACAGTGTACAGTTGTACAATGTAGTTTGTGCTTGGTGATAAAACATAGAGCTCATCGGACTGAAAAATGAAATCATTTCTTAATTTTCAGACCAAATGTTGAACTTCTTTTGCCGGCGGCATTTCCAAACAAGACCTACACTCTTGATCTTACCGAAGGAAAAGGTGAAAAGAAGACAGGTAATAAAATTGGTTGCATTGTGATCTTGTTGTAACCTTTACCCTTACCCTAACCAAAACATGTCACCTTTACTTCCAGCTTACATTCTGTTATTAACACAGCTATGTTTTACTTGCAGAACTGGTTAACTATGAGTTTGACAGAATAGACTTGCTTTGCCTTGGTGCTTCATCTGCTTTTGGAGTGTGGTATTTATGGAAGAAGGTGATAAGATTAACCTGGCTTGAGTTTGAAAAAAATTGAAGGCCACCTGGCTTGAAAGATGCCACCATGCTTGGAGATAGTTCAGACTTTTTTCTCAATCTTTATCGCCTTAGTGATCAAATGTCCAATATTTTGTTGATATTATTGTCATTAATAATTAAAATTTTAAAGAAAACATAGAAGAAACGAGTGTTTGAAAATCTAGAATGATACTGTACAGTGTATGTGTGGAGAGAAATAACTCGGAAATTGTTTTCTGAGTTCCAGATGGGATTCCAACCCACGACCTTCCGTACATTGGTACATGTACGTACTAGATATGTAAATGAGTATCTGTAAATCTGATACAGATTTTGTCCTGATTTACATAATGATAAACTTTTCCTTTAACTTACTCGGCTAAAATGATATCTATCAGCAAAACAGTCATTGAATAAACCTCATTCAGTTCATGCATTTGATTTCTTGGCAAACTTACTTTGCTGCCAGATAGTGGTGAAAGGCCATGCCAACACGACCATTTGTTGCAAGTGAGAATACCCCCTGGCTTTCTGAAAATCCTGGGGAGAACTCTGGTGCCCCACCAGTGAGGAGTACATGTATAGTATGTTATGTTATAGTATGTGCAATTAATAAAATAATGATATCATTATAATAATGTTGTTTTTGTTCCCCACAGCATTGGATTGCCAACAACATATTTGGTTTGGCATTCTCTCTCAATGGAGTGGAACTGCTTCACTTGAATACAGTAACAACCGGCTGCATTCTACTAGGAGGACTGTTTGTTTATGATATATTTTGGGTAAATACAGTAATAAGCTTACTGCCTACGATAATCGTGCTCCAGGCAAGAATGTCCTAAGTGACGTTTAGCTGAATTAAAAAGGGGAAAATGTATAGTAAAGTGTAGAAGCTCCTGAACTTGTCAGAATTGCAGTGCAACATACACCCTGTATCATTCTAACCAGAAACCCATAAGTGGGTTGAAACGTGCAACTCTCTCTTGTACACTTCAAAACAAGCTTCAGATTATTCAGTTTGCTAAGACGTTGTTGCATGTACAACCATATTTGGAAAATCAAGATAAAAATATTAACCAATCAATTTGCTAGAACAACTTGCTTCCAATCTCGAGGGACTGAGGGATTTTCAAATAAATTATGGTACTAAGCAAAAAATGAATATTTGGAAGCTGTGAATGTGCGTTACATGTTTCAACTCACTTATGGGTTTCTGTTCTAACTACATACATACAATGGTCAAATCTGTTGATGGCTGTATGATACATGTATGCTCACTCTCTTTCTGTTAATTATTGATTTTACATGCATAATTATATTATTTAATTTCAGGTGTTTGGAACGGATGTTATGGTGACAGTCGCCAAATCCTTTGAAGCACCAATCAAATGTAAGTACCATGACTGCTGTTGTTTTCCTTAGTGCTCACTAAGGTACAATTTTGTTTTTGTGTATTATCTTTGTCAGATTGAATGTGTCTTCTTGATGAGCGAAAGAAACAACTCTCTGCAGCTTACAAATGACTGGTATCAACAAGAGCAACAGAATAGACCAACAATTAGGACTGAACTCATTGACAAATTTGACTTACAATAGACCACATTTTGAAAGGACCAATCACTGATTGGGGGGGGGGGGGGGGGGGGGGCATGTCCCTAGTCTGATTTTGTCATTAATTGCAATTTCATGAGACTTGTGTATCGCTGTCAGAGTTTGCTGCACTACTTTAACACTGCAAACTTGTTCGCAATTTCACACAATCTTCTTGTTGTTCATCATCATTCCACTTTGCTGATATCTCTGTTTTGATACCATGTCGCTTATCAGAAATTACCCTAACAAGGCTTCACCAAATCAAGTAACCAAAAACTGAGCTTACATGTACCTTCTGTGGCATGTGTTTAAGGCTAAATGAATTAAATTTTAAGTTTGAATTTTGGTAATACAGTTACTATGCAGTATCTATATGCACAAAATTTTGGATTTTATTAACAATTGAGTATTTCAATGGCAAATTGCACTTTAAATTTGTAGTGATTTTTCCGATGGACCTCCTTGAGAAAGGGCTGGCTGCATCCAACTTTGCCATGTTGGGGCTTGGAGATATTGTTATTCCAGGTAATGAGCTTATTAGTAATAATTAATTGAGATACATGTATTAGTAGCACTAAAAGTACTAGCAGTTTCTATCTGAGATAGCAAAAAGCTTGGTATACCAGTAGTCAAGTTCAAGATATTGGGATTATTTCAATTAGTTTTGTATGTAAGTTAAAATTGCCTAGAGTTTGCATAATTATTAATTTGATTAAAATTGAGATTTATAAAGATGTTTTTCAAGTTACATGTATCACTAGATAGATGTGTGATTTACATTATATTGTACACTGTACATGTCTAATAATAATTACCCCGGTGAACTTTGTTGCATAATACTGTTGGAAAGAAAATTTGAATATTATGTTTTCTTGTGTACTTTATAGGAATTTTTATTGCACTTCTGTTGAGGTTTGATCACAGGTTAGTTGAGTCTCCCTTTGTAATGTACATTGTACTAAACTGTGATTATAAAGTTTACACATCATGCTGTCTCCTTGTTATAACAAGGTGTCAGTTATTCTATAAACTACAAGTACAGTGTAGTTGCTAATTTCTCTCAGAGATAGTTGAGCAGGAAATCACTCAAACAAGTTTGAAAAACTGCTCCAGTGTGACGAGACACCACAGACATTTTCTCTCTGCCCCTGTGCAACATATCTCCTCATGAGAGATGATTTTTGCTTGCTCTTGTATGATCGCCTGCTTGACTATCTCAAGAGAACTGAGCGACTTACACGTACTCATAGTCCAGTTTTCCCAAGGTGACCATTAAAACTTTGACAAAGCTCCAATTGATGTCATCCAGTGTGACAAGCAACTGAGAACCAGAATGTCTCAACTTCAAATTTCGGGGCCATTGTGACCATGCAACCCAACCTCTCCAGTTAAACCAGAAATTCCATCTCTCCATCCCCCGTTGCTAACATTTGTGATGCACTCTCCCCCGAATTTTCTGAGATTTTGCGAGACACATATTTCTAGTAAATAGGAGATGTCGGCATGCAGCTACAGTGTATGTTAAAAAATGTGGCATTATTTGTTGAACTGATGGGAGATGAATAAAACATAATTTCTTTGTTGACAGCAGCAAGAAAGACAAGAAAAGCCAAGTGTATTTCTACTCTGGTTTCATTGCATATTTTGTGGGACTGGTGGTGACTGTTCTGGTAATGCACACTTTCAAGGCTGCTCAGCCAGCCCTGCTGTATTTGGTACCAGCATGTCTGGGGACTCCCATCACACTGGCTCTTGTCAGAGGAGAGGTTAAAGAGCTATTTAAGTAAGTTGGTTAGAAAGTACATTGGCTCTCCCTTGGCGACTACTCTCACAAGCCTTCAGCAACCATCTTTATGCATCAGTGAAATGCTCTATTTAGACTCTATCCTTTAGAAACGACCACTGATCTTCTGTTAATGACCACCTTTGCTGGTCCAAAAGGTTTTTGACTCTTGCATAAATAGAGGTTGCATTAAATTTAATCATGTAAAAACACAGGGTCTTTTACATTCCACAAATAATAGCAAAAATACTTTCACATTTGCATTTGCTGCTTGAAAGCCCTCACAATTTGTCACTTTCATTATTGATTTCTACTTCTGTCTCTCGAAACCATCTAATCTACCACTTTCTTCTCAGGTATGAAGATAACCCAGAAAAAGATCAGAAGGAAAATGAAAAAGATGGCGAAGAGGTCAATGGCGATGCAAAGAAAACTGAATAAATTATTATTAAAAGTAATAACTCCTAAATCTTAAATTTACCCCATGGACAACCGTACGTTTTGAGAGGGATTAGCTTAACCGTGACTAACCTAGAAACTGTAAGGTCTCACTTTCGTGACATCCGACCTATTGTAAAACCTGAATGAATTTCAGAGGCTTCTCTCTGGTTTATTGACGTGCCGTTGCGTGACATGCTGTTGCGTTACATGCGGTTGCGTTACATGCGGTTGCGTGACACACACAACTCTGAGTTTTCATTAATCCTTTTACTCCCAAAAGCTTCCAAGTTAAACGTTGAAAAAGTAATTGATTTGCAAAATATTCAAAAAATAGAAACCCATGAAAGAACTGCTTAAAAGCTTTCATTTCAATCTCACACCAAGATTTTATTCACAAATTGAAAAGTTAGAACCAACTTGAACAGCATAATGAACAGCACCAAAGGAAAGTGACCATTCAAATGAAAGCTGTTAGGTAGCACTGAGTATATTACACCCGCAGACTAACTAGTTAGAACCTCACATTATGCAGCATGATAAACAGCACCACAGGAAAGTGCTGCTCTAGAGTTTCCCTTGAATGGACACACTTCAGTATTTCAGACCCAAAATCAAAAGTTAGAGCGACACCTGCCGAATCAAGTTTTAATTCTGGGAGTGAAACGGTAGACTCCGTTACAAGACAAAGTTGTCTAGAGTGTAAAGCACTTCTATAACTCTTGCCACAAATTCATCTTCTGGCCAGAGGTGGGGCTCAGTGATGTTCATGTTTTCTTTTTCTCACGGTCATCTTCAGTTAAAGTAAGGAACTGGAGACTATTTATTTAACTGTTATTTTTATGGCAATGGTTTAAGTTTAACGCTACAACCTGACATGATAAATAAGTAGAATAAAAATAAAAACTGAGCATTTCACCCGACCAAAGTTTTAAACTTTCTGGCTTTCTCTCTTTTCACTTGCTGAGACTTCAACACCCAAGACTGCCCAAAACCAAAATTCAAGAAAAATCCCATATTTTATTTTGTAAAATACTGAAAAACAAATAGTACCATGTAAAAGAACTTCTGAAGAGGTTTCATTTGAATGGTCACACCATAGGATTTCGTCCACAGAATCAAAAGTTGGCTCATCCTCGGTATAAGAACCTGTGAAACTCATGAGTGACGTAAAACAAAGAAAACAAAAGGCATAAAACAATAGAGTAAACTGAGAATGCAATACTACAAAGGTAAAAAACAAAGGAAAGAGTTACAGGTTCTTACACCGAGGATGTTTCCATGATTGACTCTGGAAGTGAAACAAACCTGTCTGCGAGCAAGCTCTCAATGTTGCGTGAGAGAGATTGCTCGCCAGCTATCCCAGTTTATGGATTGCTGCTAAACTTTTAATACTAGCCGTTGGCTTTGTCCTTCGTACTAAATTAGTAGCAGACGTCAAAGAACACACATACTGACTTTCATTGTTCAAAAAGAAAAGGGAACGTAGTGCCCAGTCCTCAGTGGGTCTTCATTCATGGTTTGGGTAGGTGGGGTGAGGTGATAACGGATGTTATGTAGCCCGAGTTTTTCTCAATACAACGCACGCGTTGATTGGTTGATTCATGGTCACATGACATCTAACAAACAAACTGTTTCCCGCCAATTGTCCTAAGCGGGCAACATTTGCGAAAGCGGGCAACAATTTTGACGTCAGAGAGTAACATCGCACTGTTGCCCGCTAGCACATGTGATCAGACCGTGACAAAACGTGGCATGATTATGATGCGATTGAAGTTTACTTCGAGTGCTCGGCGCGTTTTTCAAACTGTTTTTTTTTTCCACGACGAAGAAAGCTATATAACAAATCACTTAACGACCGATCCCTCGGGAAACAGCGAATTTTGTTTCCCTCGAATTTCGACGATGATGATGAACATCGAAATTCGAGGGAAACAAAATTCACTGCTACCTTCGGGACTAAGCCCTCTTATGAGCTGACTTGAGATTTTTTTATTGCAAAATATGGAATTTGCACTGTGTAAACGAATAAACCATTGCTGGTTACGGTCAAGGGTTATTCCCGAAGTCTCCCGTTTTCGTAAAGGATTTTTTTCCTTGTCATGACGAGCCCAGGCGCTGTGGCGCAGGGGAAACGGAGCGCAGGCCGTTGTGTGATCTTCTGCTCTGCATCTGTCGCAGCCTAGTCCGCAGGCGTTCTCTCTTGCCCCTTTTATCCGCGCGTAGTCTGGGATGAGGTGGGCGAATCTCTCTCGGTAACGTCACGGCTCACAGTAGGAGCCTGGTTTGACCGAGTCGAGAACGCCAAGGGTCGACTGCATCTGTCCCACATCTGACATTTTTACTACTGATGAAGGCAGCATTGCCGAAACGTCTATTTTCATTTTTAACAATTTTTACAGCGTTAAACTTAACACTTTTTCACGTAACTACAATTAACGCTGCGCAATTTATTTATCGTTGCATCTGTCCCACAACCGGCCACACGCACTGCAAAATCATTTGCGCGCGCCAATAGAACAACTAAACTGTTGCGCGCGCCAGCAGATTTGAATTTTTTTGTTATGACGACACACGCGCAAAGTTTAAAAGAATGCAGTCAAACTAAAGGAAAACAAACCAAGTAAAACCTTGTAGAGAAAAAAAAAAACATCAATTGATAGGCGTTTTGGCTTTCAGTTCTCTGAAGAGCACTAGACGCTTACTCACTGAAGGTAAGTGATGGCAGTTTTGTATTAAACTTGTTTCAGTTAGATGTTGATATAGGATTTTACTGGCCAGAAAAGAGAAAGCTTTGTAAAACAACTCAATGAAACACCAACCCTTTTTTTGGTCTGACCATAAAATTCCTAAAAATAAGCCCTGCTCCTGTATTGATTCAAAGAACATATTTCAGGACTGTACCATTTTAGGAGACAACCTAGCTATTTTCGGAAGAGCTTAACGCACTTGATATCGCAGAGACATTTTCGTTTCAAAATGGTCTGGGCTCAGTCTTCTGGAGAAACAAGAACAGTTTGTAAGCGTTTAAGCACAGGAAAAAGGAAGTGAAAAATAGGATTTGAGTATTGCCGTTCAAATTAAGGGTATTGGGCTGTATATTTTTCATTTGGTACTTCGCAAGTGCATTCAACTGACAAGTGGTGGCCAAACGGGGTCGAAATTCCACGCGGGCTTGCTTTATAAAAAATGTTTTAATAATAATAAAAATAATAATATTGAAAATTTATATAGCGCTACTTTACATGATAATGATCAAGTGCGCTTTACATGTATAAAACTTGAGCTAGCCCTAAAACATATTAAATTTACAATGGTTGCTTAAAATTACAAGATAATATAAAATGACAGATTATTTCGTGTCCCGTAGGCAAAATGAACACAGGATCATTCACCTCTGAGTTTCAACAGCAAGGAAATTTCAACACTTACCCGAATACCAGCCACTGCCAACAAACTACGAGCAACAGTGGTACACTTGGTGAACAAAATACACACATCAGCGCACACCTGCAATTTACCACTCAGCATCCGGGTACTCGACATCCGTTACCATCTCAATATCCGGGACATATGCAACAGCTCTCGCAACATCCGGGAACTTATGGACAATTCCCTCAACATCCGGGAACCAATCCGTTTATCGCTCAGTATCCAACAACGACTCATTTCCCTGCTCATCATTCAGGAGCCAATCAAGATACAACACAATATCCAGGAAATCATCCGTACGCAACACCGCATCAGGGACAATACCAGTTTAGAGGAGCCTCAAAAATTCCGAGACCTCCATTTTTTTCGGGAAAGCCACCATTTTGGAGGGCTCCGCAATATCCTGGAAACAACCATGCGTTTCCTGAGGCAACACGATTTTGCCCTCCGCAATCATTACAACACATAACGACACAATTGAGGGATGAAACACAGTATACAAGTGGAAACGTTTGGCAAAGTCCAGTAGACCATAGCATGGCAAATCAGTATAACTTCCAATTCCGCACAAATTCGACGAGCTTGCTGAGTGCCCAGACTCAAGCTTCCAACGTGTTCCAGTTTTCTGGGCCGAGACGAAAGCCCGTCTCAGTTGACAACAGTAAAGAGCAAATAACAGAAGGTACTAAACTGTCAGACGAAGTGCAACGCCGTCAAACGGAAAAAGAGAGAATCACAAATTTGATTCGCCTACAACATCTTATTTCAAATTATGTTAAGATCAGAAACCTGGCTGTCCTGTGTCAAGATTTTAAGACGCCTGTGTTTGGGGATTTTCCACATGGTAACGAGGTTGAAAAGGGTATCATGAGAAATCTTTCTTACTTCTTGAAAGAAGAAATTAAAAAGCTTAAGTTCGTTGACTTGGAAGAAAGAGGGAATTTAATGTTTGGCAAGTGTTTTGAAGATCCAATTCTGCGGGCTAGCTTCCCAGTTATTAAAAGTACAATCACGCGTCTTGAAATCGAAAAAAACGGCCTTGCAAACGAGAAGAAGAAGATCGAAATTTTAGAAAAGGAAGCCAAAGTTTTCTCTGATGAGTTCAAGATAAAGGAAGCAGAAGCAAAAACACTAAAGTCAGAAGTAGAGGCGGAGAAAGCACGGCTAGAGAAACTAAGCGACCGACAAAAGACAGAGAGAAAAAACAACGAAGCCGTACGCTTGCAATTTGGACAAGAAATGGAGGAAATAAACCAAATACAGATCCATACTTTGCATGAAAATCTTCGTGCTTTACAGGAGAAAATTAGCAAGGAGACAAAAAGTTCTAATCAGAAAAAAGAGGAACTACAAAATATGAAAAAACAAAATGATAGTTTGAGATTACGTATTAGCGAGGCGACTGAAATGAAAAACCACAACTCGACGAAAGAACTTAATTCCACAATCAGCAATCGACACTGAATCAACATGGAGAAGATATAATTCAGGTAGAAATTTTTCTTCTTGAAAGAATCAGGGGCTTTTCGTAGAGGAATCAATAGATTAAATGTAATTTTAAAAGATGAAACCATCTCCTGATGGTATACATTGCTTTTTGTTTAACTTTTATTTTAATATTATTTTAATAAGAGAACGTGCAGGTGATTTAAGAAAAATATACAATTAAAGCAAAATAATTTTATGTAAAGTGTTGTATTTAATTGTAGCTAGAGAGTCTTAGAGGATGGAGGAGGAGGAATGTCATGAATAGTTGTGGTGGAGTGGGGAAGGGGAGTGCTATAGTTCATTGGAAGATCTAACATCAAGGAATTTTGCTTTCAACAGATAATTTAATTAGTTAATTGTCCATGGTCATATTTACAGCCGGTTAAAATAAGTCACCACTTAGACCAAACACGTTCATCAGGATAGGGCATGGCGAGAACCAACCCAAATCATATATAACAACTAATAATTACTGAGGATCTGGATGGGCTCTGATAGCTGATAATTGGCAAAAATGCCCGTTTTTTAAACTGAAAACTGAGTTAAGAATTAAATCTGTCAAAATTGATTGAGAAATGGCTAAAATTTAACTGATAGGTAATAAGAGGCCGAAGTTTGATAGAATAGTGAGTTTCCAGCACCTCATACAGACCCTTATTACTACTTGCAGTTACTACTTTAATACAATGGTTACCGTACGTATATAATATTTACAATATACACCAACTCCTTACTTATATCTACTAAATACAATGATCCTCCTACACAAAAAATTTTCAATTTACATAGACAAATCCTTTCAAAGTATATGGCGACGATACTACTCACTGACTACTTTGTGACTTACATCGTCATTAAGTACAAACGTATAAACGCATGACAAGCTGCAATCCTCCTGAGGTACTAACAATACTGCAACATCAGGGCTGCAACCTGCAACGCAACATTGCAACATTTAAGGAACCTAGAACTTTGACATTTCAGGTGACACTTGAAATACATCCCGAAGTAAGTACATAGATTTTGCTTACAGCCATGCTCCGTCACGCGTGATCAGTAATTTGGAGAATGAAATGAACATTTGAATATTTCTTTGTAACGTCCGAGATTTGAATGAAACCTTGAAGATCTCTGTGGAAAACACTTTGAAAGTCACGAATTAACGGAAAATAATTCAAAGGGGACAGACCTCAAATAAATGTGGCTACTAAATATATCTGAATTTCGTAACTGTTCATCAGTAGGATGCCCAAAATGCGTGCAATAACTTCGCAAATAATAACTTTGCCCAAAATGCGTGCAATAACTTCGCTGCAAGCATAAAAAAACCTAATATTATTCGGATATGTAACATTTCAAACAAAATGATATTTTGTTGCTCTTTGTTTCCGAAAATGCGGTAAAATTCTCACGGGAATTCCGAATCTCGGAATGAATTTTCAAAACCGACACTCCATTCAATTTTCAAAAATACTGGTCACGCGTGACGGAGCATGGCTGCAATTAGTGCCAGTTGGGCTGCCATTTAGGTTGGGCAACTTGCTCTTTGATATTACTAACACTTCCCTTACATCTTCAGCTAAGTTAAAATGAACAGACTTAAGGCCTGGTTAAATTTCCAAGGAACATTGTTGTGGAAACATTGTTGCCGACGCAAATGTTTCCCATTTCAGACGCGCGAGAAACATTTGTTGCGGACGCAAATCTCAGTGTCTTCCCAGACACGAAGAAATGTTATTATTGAATCAAGTCAAAAGCATTCTTGCGTCCCGGACGCATATTTTGCTTCCAAAACAAATGTTTCCCAGTTAAGCCAATTAAAAGAAACAATGTTTCCTAGTTTAGCCAGGCCCTTTTAGTGGAAGTTCATTCAGTCCATTAGGCCTAAGGAACTTGCAATTCTGGCATTCTTGAATTACTAGATCTCATTGCAAGTTAGGCGCAGACTTCACTTAGTGGCAGTTAGGCTGCAAAGCTTAATATGCCACTGTGATCAAAACTATACATGTTCTGTTCTCTTCACATTTTGAAAATATAAGTACTCGTTACTTACCTTACGAAGTTTCAAGTCAAAACTCGTACGGGAAATGCCATTATTTTAACTTTACATTTCTAATACGGCTTGCCGCCATTACTCAATTCAAAAATGACCGGGACCGAACCCTGAGAGTTGGATCGAGTTGGCCTAAAGATTTTGTGACGTCAATGGCTCAATACGTGCCTTTTGGCTTTGTTGTCTGTGACCCGAAGGGAACCGCGTTGAGTCATTGACGTCACAAATCAAGTCACGTGTACCAGATCTCAAACCAGTAGAACGTGGGCACGGATTTATAAACGGAGTAATGGCGGACGGATTTTACGTGATTTTCGTGGGTTTTCGGCCAGCTATTTCTGGGCTGTGTAAGAATATATCAATCTAATTTATAGCAATTCGCATTCCGGTCTAAACCTATTAGATACATTTGAGTTAAAAAAAAGGGGAAAAGAAATACAAAATTTTCGTCGTAGTGACACTTTAACGAAATCCCCCCGGGGAGGGGGGGGGGGTACTCCCTATAATGGGCTATACGGGGATGCTCCGCCCGAAAGGGGTACCTTTTTGAGGCTAGAGGTATATGAAAGGGTCGGGATTTCACGAGTTGAAGTATATGAAAGGGTAGGGATTTCACGAAGAATAGGAAAGAGAAGCGAAGCCACGTCGTTGAAGCAGAAAAAAGGGTAGGGAAAACTGCCATTTAAGTATTATAAAAATGGCCTTTCAAAATATATCAAATAGACGCATGTATAGGCTCTGAAAGGGGTACCATTTTCATTGAAAGGTATATGAAAGGGGTACCATTTTCAATGAAAGGTATATGAAAGGGGTACCTTTTCTGTCAAAATCGGTATATGAAAGGGTAAGGGTTTGGACCTCGGGGCGGAGCATCCCCGTACAAAACTTTGTTGAGTACCCCCCCCCCCCCCCCCCCCCACCCCACCCCCTCCCTGGCGAAATCCATGGTATGAACATTTAAATGAAACCTCTTCACCAGTACTTTTGCATGGTAACATTTGTTTTTCAAAAATGAAATTTGGGATATTTCTTGAATTTTGATTTGGGCCTTTGAACCCAGGCTCAAGCTCCGCTCAATTCAGTATATTGATTATCGTTCGTCGAATGCTCTTTTCATGATGTATGGAATAACAGTTTTTTTCGTAATCTTGTTAGTGATACTTTATCTCGGAAATAAACACGATTAATAAATAAACTAACAAAATAATGCTGGGGAATATGCCTGTAAAACGGTTGCTAACGGGGAAATATTAACTAAAGGTGAGCTTCTTGTCTCACATGCAGACCCTTACATAATGTGCAATAGCTTGCTATTTTCACAGAATATTATCCAATTTGGCAATTTTTTCGTCCTTTGGCAAACAAGACAAATTAAAAGTCTCATTCAACCTTAAAGACAAAAATATTCATAGATCGCATGTTGTCTATAAAGGGTACTGTTCTTGCGGTGATAATTACATCGGTGAGACCATGAGGAATGTGGAGGTGTAATGACTCTGAACCTGCCCGCTTCTTCTACGTGAGAATCCGTCCCCTTCTTTTAGTTGGCGAATCCTTTGTACGGCCCAATCTTTTCACTAGCGCAGATCAAATTATTGAAGGCCTAATGATCCAACAATGGAGCCCCAGTGTGAACAAGCAAGTTCCTATTGGGAATCACTTAAAATATATAAAATGTGCTTGTAGCGGACGGTCTTTTACCCTGAAGATGACTTCATTAGTCGAAAACGTTCGGATTTTTCTTTTAACTCCTTTTTAGCCTTGTAAATAGTGTTTTTATAATCCAATTTGTTTCAATAGTTAGTTTTAAACATTATTTTGTTGCAGTCTGGTGCCCAGGCTTCTTCTTTTCTTACTCACGTACTATTGCCTTGAATTTACGACGTCATCGACTTTTTGAGTTGGAAATTGCAGAATGTCGCGTCATATTGGGAGGATTACTGTGCTCTCCTTTACTGCCTTTATTGTGAGGAGCAACTCGTCCAGTTGTCATGGGCTTGGAGCATCTGATTATCGCACGCACTGCTCTACGAACGCTTTGATTTCTGCTACAGTTCAACAGCGGGTTCAACAAACCATTCAGAGTAACTACGAAATGGTAAAATGGGCTGAAAGGAATTAAATCTGTGGTTGAAAATCCAAGAATTATTAAAACTAACGGGGAAATAAGACCCGGTAAAAAAGTGACACAGAGTATTATTAGGATCAAAACAACTGTATTCGCCAATTTCTTCTCGCGCTTTAGGGTGGCGACCACTTGGTGTCCATGCTGATGTATGGTACGACTGTGGCGTCTGCTTGCGATGAATATTCCAACATAAGAGGAAATGATAACGGTGATAGAGATAACATAGAACAAAGGCATCGCTAACATTAATGGCATTACAAGAACTGGATAAAAGTATGAAGTGTAAATCATTCCCGACATCACGAAACTTAAAAGCCAGATCGCAGATGATTGTTTGATGACATATGATCGCGACATGCGATTGCGATACCACCAAGGCTTGCTTACTGCCAGATACCGGTCTCTGCTGATAATCGCCAGGTTACCAAGGGTAGATAGGTAACACAGAACTACAAATCCTGCCCTAAACTCGCCCTCTCCCTCAGGGCAAAAATCCTCATGCGAGAACCTCAGGAGGTTTTTGACAATTGAAAACAATGCCCACAATAAGTCGGTTATCGACAAACTGCACAGTAGCAATAATGAAGGATGCTGAAGAGATTTTACTCGTATCACAGCCGTTAATACAAGGGAATTACATATGATTGACAGGAAAGCCAACAGCATGTCAAGAGGAATGAGGACAAAGTTGGTGACGTCACGTATTGTGTGTTGTACTTCCTCTGGAATGTGGCGAATGAGGCATCTTTGATAAGGAAGAGTTCCTGAGCCTAAAGTCTGGTTGTCTAGAGATGACATTGCCTAAAGTGAAAAAATGTCATGATGGTCATCAAAATTTGTCTCCAAAGGTTCATCAGGCAGGTCCCGGTTCTATGAGAGAACTAGTGAATACGAAACAATCTTCGGACCCTCCCCTCTCCTAGTTTTTTGCTCCACCAACCTCTCCCCCTGCATTGAACTCCCCACCCTCCCTCCCCGCTTCAACCTGTCCCCATGGGTAAGGCAAGTGACCATTACATATCGCGGGCACAATATTCATCAACATTCCCCTCTCCTAGGCGTTTCACTCCACCGATCCCCCACCCCTACGTCGAACTCCTTACCCTCCTCTCCCCCCAACGCCGTCCCCATGGGGAAGGCAGGTGACCATTAAATATTGCGGGCTCAATGTTAACAGCCGTGACCGGTCGAGTGAATTTGCCGCGCACAGCAGCTATAACTCGGTATTCAACGCTTTGCGTATTTACGAGTTGAAAAGCAAGTATCCGTTATGTAAAAGGAGGGTATAAAGGATCAAATTAATAAAAACTGACTCATAAAATAACCAGCCATTACTATTTAACTTTACAATGAATAATGTGTTTATATTTATATGTCAATTGCCAATTGGTAAAAACTGATTCTCCGTCATTCTCTCACTCACGGTTAACAAACAGGAATATCGAGAGGACGGCTGTTATTTGCATATCATTAGGTTAAGTGTGTGTATTTACTAATAAAAAATAAGGCTAAATTGCCAAGAACTAAGACATCTATTTTTCTGTTTTTAGTGATATTTCCTGTTCTAAGAAATTTTCTGAAACTTCATTTAAAATTCGACTAGAATTTACATCTATCAGCAATCAGTGAAAAACGATTGCTTGTATTGATCCGAAATAATTAATTGTACAATCGTTTCATTTTTCTTGCTTTTTTGGACAATGGAGATGGGAAACATTGCGGTAACATTTTTCTGAAGAAAAAATAAATACACCATTTGTCAGTTTGTTTATAATTTAATGGCTGAAGGTGATCTCCGATGTGATTCATGTACTCTGTTTGGGCATTAAATCAATTTCTTTCATGCCAATATTCACTCACGAATCTATCTCAGATCCGAATTGAGAGTAAATAAAGCCTTATTGCTTTTGTACATAACGAAAAATAATTCTTTTTTGGACCAAATTTTCCCAAGACAATAACGCCCTTATTTCATGAACAGGCGTGAATTGAATCGAATATTGACGCGCCGAGCTAACGACCTGCCGACTGAACATTTTCGACATTGTCTTAAACGACACTGGCCATGGACCGAAGAGCTACGAATAAGATTTTTAACTTGTTCGTTATTTTCTGGGCCATCTTTATTGTTTTCTTTTTATGAACTTTTGGCAATTTTTTCCGATTCTCTTTATTATTGACTCTGTGCTCTCGACTAACGACTGTAAATTTCACAATTCTTTCTTTATCGACCTCGGGCACCTACAATAGTGAACGGATCTTTGCATGCCACCAGTTCGAATGAATTTGGTAATTTTTGTATACAGCCAGTGAGAATACCGATAACTCAAACCCTTGATAACTCGAACCAAACATTTTCCCTTGGCTAAAGATTGCTTGCAATTTTACCCTCGATAACTCGAACCTTCGATACAAATTTCCTTCTCCCCTGGAGATTCAAGTTATCGGGATTCTACTGTGTTTACTTTATCTGTCGAGTTGCATGATTTGGAACAGAATTGCAGTATATTTCACGGACACATCTTTTCATTTTCGACAGAATCTTGGACGTATCGCAGCAACATCACGAAGCAAATTAGTCATTAGGTTATTTCGCGAAATGAACATGTTGTAATGAGGTCAATAACACTGATATCGGAAGGGCTACAGAATGTTATAAAAATATAAGTAACTTCGCTATTTCAGTTTTGTAGAGAGTGTGACTTGAAAGACAAAGTTAGGATCTAAAGCCTACAAGAATACTTTTTTTGGGGGGAGGGGCACATCTTCATTTTACTGATCATGATGAACATCCGTGATGTGAAAGAAAGCATTGCCTTACTTACCATGTAGATGTCTTTTTAGTTTCGGTTTTTCTTCACTTCTATTCGTAAACGTTAAGGTTGTGAACGAAGTTAAATGTTTCGCTTCTTTTAAAGTCTTCAGTTGATAAAGCTGTTGTCAACAAATGCGTCAGTGAATCCACTTCAATACTAAATAAAACTCACTCGGACAAAGACTATGTTAAATAAGGGGAAAAGGCCATTGTTGAAAACGAAATTGTTTTATTTAATGATGTGTGACCAAAATTGAAGAGATCCACATGTTTTTCATAACAGTATAATCGACAATCAATCGACGATAACTTTTGCTTTTTGTCTATTGTTGCCAGTAAAAGCTTCATTATGACCTTATCGGATGTGAGAAATGCCGCCATAATTGTGCAATATGACCACTTAAGAGAATTTATGCTGAGTGCACTCATTTGTCATGAATTAGACAAATTAAATATGTGATAAAATTAGATCAAAATATTGGATGGAACTTATAATTGGTAAAAAATTATTTTCAAATGATTGAACCTTTTTTGTGTTTAGTATGTGTATATCACGTACATTTAGATAGCGGTTGCATTAATTTTTTTCTGGAGTTTAGCAATATTCGTAAAATAAACTAACCTTTTCCCATTCCATGTCGTTACTGTTATGCGAGAAACTATGAAAAGTGGCTTTTATTAAGACAGTCTCTTGGAATTAATATAAGTGACAAAGAGAAGTTAAATTGCTTTGCAAAAGAACCTCAAACCTACGTCGTCACTGATTGAAGAAAAACATCAGTTTCCTGCACGTAAAACCGAATATAAGACAACAGGGGGTGACAACTCTAAGAAGGCCTGTTTCGGGAGAAAAACAAAATTCTTCCGGGAATCTGAAGATTTTGCCGGGAATCGGGAGACTCGAAAAATTTTCGGGGAAACATGAGATAATGTTGTTAAAATTTCGGGAAGTTTGAAATTTTTGCGAGTATCTCTCGGAAAAAAATCGGGAAGATATTCCAAATTTTCGGGACAACTTTCAGTTCCACACACTATTGCTCAAACAGCGTTTCTTAGAGTTGTCACCCACCGTTAAGACAAACGTTTTCATCTTTTACTCAAGAAAAAATAACCATTCACTTGCTGAGTTCATAAACGCAAACACATTGCGAGGTTTTTTAAAAGCAGTTTTAGGTTGACTGTTGAACTTAGTTATTGTCAGCTAGTGGTCAGAAAAAAGCTAGACCGAAAAACAGTCGGTTTTTTTTTCCGCTGGCTCGCTCGCAAAGGCGCGAAGCGCAGAAAGCATCTGAAGCGTGGATACCCGAGCGCAAAGCGCGCGAGCCACACTCGCTCCAGATCTTTCGTTCAAAGACCGCGCACATTCGTGTGACCAACCCAAAAAACACGACTGTTTTGCAGTCTAGAAAAAAGCTTGAAAAAGGCAAAGTCAAATCCATATTCTGGTAATTGAAATGGAAACGAGAATGTTATTGTCTGAACTCAAGGTTTATGAGGAGAAAAACAATTTTGAATATTTAACTAAAAAGGACTGGTGATTTACACTTTGAGACAACATTCGTCCTCTTTTATGTTAAATAGAAATAAAATAAAACAAAACGTCCTGAAGCAATACTTGCCAGATAGAAAAAAGCCGTACATATTATTATATCCTGGACCATAAGGTTTTATGCGAGGTCTATAAGGATGATATTATTTTACGAATTTTCTCTATTTACCCCAACTTAATTTATTTTGCACTTTGCGTAATTCTTCAAATGAATATTGCGTAGAATTAAGTGGACTCGAGAAAATTGTTTAGGAAGCACTTAAGGACGTTCGCGCCCATTGCCTTAAAAGCCCATGAAATATCAACAAGAACGTACCCAACGCAAACCTTTTTCCACTTTATAGAATGGAACGTAAAGAGCGTGTACTATCATGGGATAGCTGTGGATAAAGGTCTTCTCGGAAATGTCACGCAATGACGTGACAGTGCGAATAGATGGTCGCTTTGAGAACTTCGCAGCGATTTTACTCTCTTGGATGCCCGGTGACCCCCACTTTTCTTTCCGTAGATCACTTCCTTTGCTAATTTTCTCCATTTTAACAAAAAAAAATCTGTACGTGAGAAGTTACAAATATTTCGCCTTTTTTGCTCTCGTGCGACCAAAGTTTTCTTCGAATGTGGACGGGCAAGACTGATACGTTTTCTTTTTCAAGGCCTATTCTACCTCAAGGAACGACATCAGATGCAAAAGTTTACGTAATAGACTTAGTTGTGTTGAATTGAGTACGTTTTACTGATCTAAATTTCACTAAAGTAGCTTCTTTTATTGCTAATAGTTGTAAGCTAAGATCGTCTTTAAATAACGAAAGCTTCTTAAAACGCATGTTCTTCAATGCGCCTTATCTCGAAAACGAGCACGGTGACCCCCCATTTTTTGGTCATTTTGGCAATAGTTGATCTTCACCTTACTGCATGGCAAGTTTTAAAAAAATCTGTACGTGGGAACATTTTGGGCGCGAACGTCCTTAAGGTGGCTCCCTATAGTTTTGTAGCCGCGCGCGCGCTGATGACGCGAACGTTAGTAAATTTGCACGCGCTCACACGAAAAAGTAGATTTTTCTCGATTTTATGACGTCAGCAAAGCCAAAAAAGGCAAAATTAAGAGCGGATTTTCTCGCGTTTCCTTCGGTGAATCTTTTTAAAACTTCGCATAGATGGAGATAAAATCTCTATCTTTCATATATTCTTTTTAGGAAAAAAGTCTGTCGGAGCAATTTAGTTTAATAGGTAAATATACGAAATTGCGTGATATTGCGAAAACCATCTGAACGACCCCATGTTTTTGTCTTTCCAAAATGTTACCCGTGATCATTTCCACAATATATCAAAGTTTTAAAAAAATTCACTTAAGAAAACTCTAAATATTAAAGAATTAAGGTCAATTTTTGCAAAATATATGCCATTCTTTAGATGCTGCGTTGCCATGGCAATGGCCTCTACCAAAAAATTGACAACAAATAAACATGCATAAATATGTTGGAATCCTTACTGGTAAATCTCATGAACCGAAATTGCAAGATAAGAAAATTGGGCCTTACTTTGTAACTCATGATAGGTAGTGTAGGTGCTTTTCTTAATACTCCAGGGAGCCACCTTAATCCATCATTTTGTCATCTTTTTTGCTTGACTATATTCAGACATAAATATTTCTCGATTTTTACATATTTTATTACCTATTAAATCTGACGAATATTCTATGATTTACGGCAGCGAAACGTTTTCAAAACTACAAGTTGCCAGGAACTCGCGCATACTTTGTATTTTCATACAAGATTGAAGGCAATATCGTCCTCTGAGGTCGCGTTCCTTTTAGTCAGCGTCACGGAAGCGGAACGTGGTAGATACGTCATCACCGCTGACTTGAAACGCGCGGGCTCTGTGGAAGAGATTGAATGGAAGGCGACTAGGCTAGCGTACTTCTAGCATTTAATACTCAATTATGAGATGGATATGAAGGTATTTCTATTGCAGTATTCTGCGTAATATTGGGAGGATTATTGCACACTCCTTCACTGACTTTATTGTGAGGAACAACTCGTCCAGTTGCCATGGGCTTGGAGCATCTGATTATCGCACGCACTGCTCTACGAACGCCTTGATTTCTGCCACAGTCGCAAAGGTAGAACTCGATTCTACTTATGCATTTTGTTGCGCGCAACGTCGCAAAAGCGCGGTAGAACTCGATTCTACTTATGCAACTGTTGCGCATAGCGTTGCCTGAAATGTTGCACCCGTTGTCCGAGTCTTAAGGGTGAGTTCGATTGAATGTATTTCGGAACAATAATATGAAGAAGGTTCACAAGAAATCGTGAGAATCCGTTCCATTCTTTTAGTTGGCGAATCCTTTGTACAGCCCAATCTTTTCACAAGCGCAGAATTATTGAAGGCCTAATGATCCAACAGTGGAGCCCCAGTGTGCTAGTGTGAACAAGCAAGTTCGTTCTTCATATGATGCCCGATTTAGGGTGTCAGCTCCATTGTACATTGTACACCTCGATTGTATTAGGTAAAATTATGTATTCTAATATATTCTATGGTATTGTATTCGAATTCTATTGTATTGTCGTTCTTTAGTGTTCTAATATTCTATTGTTTTTACAAAAGAATAAGGCCCCGTCCACACGTATCCGAATATTTTTGAATCCGCAACTTTTTTGTTACGGATTAGAAAATATTCGCGTCCACACGTAGCGTATTCGAATCGTATTTGCCCGAATTCGCCGGATACGTGTGGACGGAAGGCCAATCCGTAACAAAAAAGTCCGGATTCAAAAATATCCGGATACGTGTGGACAAAAAAAAAAAATCGCGCATGGTTTGCCATTCTTATGAAGACTGTGATGATAATTACATCGGTGAGACCATGAGGAATGTGGAGGTGTAATGACTCTGAATCTACCCGTCTCCTACGTGAGAATCCGTCCCATTCCTTTAGTTGGCGAATCCTTTGTATAGCCCAATCTTTTTAAAAGCGCAGAATTATTGGAGGGCTAATGATCCAACAATGAAGCCCCAGTGTGAACAAGCAAGTTCATTCTTATGTAGGAAGACTGTTCCCATCGGGGAACACTTAAAATATATTAAATGTGCTTGTAGCGGACGGTCTTTAACCCTGAAGGTGACTAAATTAGTCGAAAACGTTCAGATTTTTATTTTAACACCTTTTCAGCCTTGTAAATAGTGTTTTTATAATCGAATTTGCTTGAATACTTTGTAAGTTTTAAACATTATTTTGTTGCAGTCTGGGGCCCAGGCTTCTTCTTTTCTTACTCACTGTTGGCTTGAATTGACGACTTTTTGAGTTGGAAATGAAGGCATTTCTATTGCAGTATTTTGCGTCATATTGGGAGGGTTATTGTGCTTTCCTTCACTGACTCTATTGTGAGGAGCAACTCGTCCATTTTCCTTGGGCTTAGAGCATCTGATTATAGCACACACTGCTCTACGAACGCCTTGATTTCTGCCACAGTTCAATAGCGGGTTCAACAAACCATTCAGAGTAACTGCGAAATGGTAAAATGGGCTGAAAGGAATTAAATCTGTGTTTGAAAATCCAAGAATTATTAAAACTAACGAGGCAATGGGACCCGGTAAGAAAGTGACACAGAAGATTATCAGGATCAAAACAACTGTGTTCGCCAATTTCTTCTCGCGCTTTAAGGTGGCTACCACTTGGTGTCCATGCTGATGTATGGTGCGACTGTTGCGTCTGTTTGCAATAAATGTTCCAACATAAGAGGAAATGATAACGGTGATAGAGATAACATAGAACAAAGGCATCGCTAACATTAATGGCATATCAAGAACTGGATAAAAGTATGAAGTGTAAATCATTCCCGACATCACGAAACTTAAAAGCCAGATCGCAGATGATTGTTTGATGACATATGATCGCGACATGCGATTGCGATACCACCAAGGCTTGCTTACTGCCAGATACCGGTCTCTGCTGATAATCGCCAGATTACCAAGGGTCGATAGGTAACACAGAACTACAAATCCTGCCCTAAACTCGCCCTTTCCCTCAGGGCAAAAATCTTCATGCGAGAACCTCAGGAGGTTTTTGACAATCGAAAACAATGCCCACAATACGTCAGTTATTGACAAACTGCACAGTAGCAATAATGAAGGATGCTGAAGAGATTTTACTCGTATCACAGCCGTTAATACAAGGGAGTTACTTATGATTGACAGGAAAGCCAACAGCATGTCAAGAGGAATGAGGACAAAGTTGGTGACATCACGTATTGTGTGTTGTACTTCCTCTGGAATGTTGCGAATGAGACATATTTGATAGGGAAGACTTCCTGATCCTAAAGTCTGGTTGTCTAGAGATGACATTTCCTAAAGTGAAAAAATGTCATGATGGTCATCAAAATTTGTCTCCAAAGGTTCATCAGGCAGGTCCTGGTTCTATGAGAGAACTCGTGAATACGAAACAATCTTCAAACCCTCCCCTCTCCTAGTTTTTTGCTCCACCAACCTCTCCCCCTGCGTTGAACTCCCCCCTTCCTCCCCACCCCTCTTCAACTTGTCCTCATGGGTAAGGCAAGTGATCATTTCAAATCGAGGGCACAATGTTCATCAACATTCCCCTCTCCTAGGCGTTTCACTCCACCGATCCCCCACCCTTAAGTCGAACTCCCCACCCTCCTCTCCCCCCAACGCCGTCCCCATGGGGAAGGCAGGTGACCATTACATATTGCGGGCTCAATGTTAACAGCCGTGACCGGTCGAGTGAATTTGCCGCGCACTGCAGCTATAACTCGGTATTCAACGCTTTGCGTATTTACGAGTTGAAAAGCAAGTATCTGTTATGTAAAAGGAGGGTATAAAGGATCAAATTAATAAAAACTGACTCATAAAATAACCAGCCATTACTATTTAACTTTACAACGAATAATGTGTTTATATTTATATGTCAATTGCCAATTGGTCTCACCCTACTCACTGATTCTCCGTCATTCTCTCACTCACGGTTAGCAAACGGGAATATCGAGAGTACGGCTGTTATTTGCATATCATTAGGCTAAGTGTGAGTATTTACTAATAAAAAAGTAAGGCTAAATTGCCAAGAACTAAGACATCTATTTTTCTGTTTTTAGTGATATTTCCTGGCCCCGGTTGTTCAAAAGGTGGATAGCGTTATCCATCGGATAAATCACTACCCAGTGGATAATACAAAGGATTTTGTTAATACTAATCCACTGGACAGTGATTTATCCGATGGATAGCGTTATCCACCCTTTGAACAACCGGGGCCTGGTTGTTTAGCGTCTGTTCTAAGAAATTTTCTGAAACTTCATTTAAAATTCGACTAGAATTTACAAGATCAGCAATCAGTGAAAAACAATTGCTTGTATTGATCCGAAATTATTAAATCTACAATTGTTTCATTTTTCTTGCTTTTTTGAAAAATGGAGATAGGAAACATTGCGGTAACATTTGTCTAAAGAAAAAATAAATACACCATTTGTCAGTTTGTTTATAATATAATTTCTGAAGGTGATCTCCGATGTGATCCATGTACTCTATTTGGGCATTAAATCAATTTCTTTCATACCAATATTCACTCACGAATCTATCTCAGATCTGAATTGAGAGTAAATAAAGCCTTATTGCTTTTATACGTAACGAAAAATAATTCTTTTATGGACCGAATTTTCCCAAGACAATAACGCCCTTATTTCATGAACCAGCGTGAATTGAATCGAATATTTACGAGCCGAGCTAACGACCTGCCGACTGAACATTTTCGACATTGTCTTAAACGACACTGGCCATGGACCGGAGAGCTACGAATAAGATTTTTAACTTGTTCGTTATTTTCTGGACTATCTTTATTGTACATTATATTTTCTTTTTATGAACGTTTGGCAATTTTTTTCGATTTTCTTTTATTGACTCTGGGCTCTCGACTAACGACTGTAAGTTTCACTGAATTCTTTTTTTATCGACCTCGGGCACCTACAATAGTGAATAAATGAGTTTTCTAACGCGGAGCCTTATTGAACGGATCTTTGCATGCCACCAGTTCGAATGAATTTGGTAATTTTTGTATACAGCCAGTGAGAATACCGATAACTCAAACCCTCGATAACTCGAACCAAACATTTTCCCTTGGCTAAAGATTCCTTGTAAATTTACCCTCGATAACTCGAACCTTCGATACAAATTTCCCTCTCTCCTGGAGGTTCATCTTATCGGGATACTACTGTATTTACTTTTAATTATCGGTCGAGTTGCATGATTTGGAATAGAATTGCGGTATATAATATATATTTCACGGACACATCTTTTTATTTTCGATAGAATCCTGGACATATCGCAGCAACATCACGAAGCAAATTAGTCATTAGGTTATTTCGCGAAATGAATATGTTGTAATGAGGTCAATAACACTGATATTGGAAGGGCTACAGAATGTTATAAAAATATAAGTAACTTCGCTATTTCAGTTTTGTAGAGAGTGTAACTTGAAAGACAAAGTTAGGATCTAAAGCCTACAAGAATACTTTTTTTTTTTGGGGGGGGGGGGGGGGGGAGTGAGGGAGGGGCACTTCTTCATTTTATGAACATCCGTGATGTGAAAGAAAGCATTGCCTTACTTACCATGTAGATGTCTTTTTAGTTTCAGTTTTTCTTCACCTCTCTTCGTAAAAGTTAAGGTTGTGAACGAAGTTAAATGTTTCGCTGCTTTTAAAGTCTTCAGTTGATAAAGCTGTTGTCAACAAATGCGTCAGTGAATCCACTTCAATACTGAATAAAACTCACTCGGACAAAGACTATGTTAAAATAAGAGGAAAAGGCCATTGTTAAAAACGAAATTGTTTTATTTAATGATGTGTGACCAAAATTGAAGAGATCCACATGTTTTTCATAACAGTATAATCGACAATCAATTGACGATAACTTTTGCTTTTTGTCTATTGTTGCCAGTAAAAGCTTCATTATGACCTTATCGGATGTGAGAAATGCCGCCATAATTGTGCAATATGGCCACGTAACAGAATTTATGCTGAATGCACTCATTTGTCATGAATTAGACAAATTAAATATGTGATGAAATTAGATCAAAATATTGGATGGAACTTATAATTGGTAAAAAATTATTTTCAAATGATTGAACATTTTTGTCTTTAGTTAGTGTAAATTTAGATAGCGGTTGCATTAATTTTTTTCTGGAGTTTAGCAATATTCGTAAAATAAACTAACCTTTTTCCATTCCATGTCGTTACTGTTATGCGAGAAACTATGAAAAGTGGCTTTGATTAAGACGGTCTCTTGGAGTTAATATAAGTGACACAGAGAAGTTAAATTGCCTTGCAAAAGAACCTCAAACCTACGTCGTCACTGATTGAAGAAAAACATCAGTTTCCTGCACGTAAAACCGAATATAAGACAAACGCTTTCATCTTTTACTCAAGAGAAATAACCATTCGCTTGCTGAGTTCATAAACGCAAACACATTGCGAGGTTTATAAAAAACAATTTTAGGTTGACTGTTGAACTTAGTTATTGTCAGCTAGTGGTCAGAAAAAAGCTAGACTGCAAAACAGTCGGTTTTTTTCCGCTGACTCATTCGCAAAGGCGAAGCGCAGAAAGCATCTGAAGCGTGGATACCCGCGTGCAAAGCGCGCGAGCCACACTCGCTCCAGACCTTTCGTTCAAAGACCGCGCACATTCGTGTGACCAACCCAAAAAACACGACTGTTTTGCAGTCTGGAAAAAAGCTTGAAAAAGGCAAAGTCAAATCCATATTCTGGTTATTGAAATGGAAACGAGAATGTTATTGTCTGAACTCAAGGTTTATGAGGATAAAAACAATTTTGAATATTTAACTAAAAAGGACTGGTGATTTATACTTTGAGACAACATTCGTCCTCTTTTATGTTAAATAGAAATAAAATAAAACAAAACGTCCTGACGCAATACTTGCCAGATAGAAAAAATCCGTACATATTATTATATCCTGGACCATAAAGTTTTATGCGAGGTCTATAAGGATGATATTATTTTACGAATTTTCTCTATTTACCCCAACTTAATTTATTTTGCGCTTTGCGTAATTCTTCAAATGAATATTGCGTAGAATTAAGTGGACTCGAGAAAATTGTTTAGGAAGCACTTAAGGACGTTCGCGCCCATTGCCTTAAAAGCCCATGAAATATCAACAAGAACGTACCCAACGCAAACCTTTTTCCACTTTATAGAGTGTGTGCGCTCACGTGACCCTTGACTTACCGTCCGCCATGTTGGAGGACCACTTTGATGGGTTTTCCCTGTGTTTACCTTCTAGAGAGCGGGCAGTGCGAGCGCTTTTGAAATCATAACTCGCGTTTCTTTTAACGTTATGAATTAAAATCGAAAAGGTAGCTAATGCACAGTGCTTTTTTGTCATTTGTGCTAATTTAAATCCCAAAAACCCTTTTCTTTCGATAATTAGGTCCGTATTTGTTTCGATCAGTTCGATTTGCCGATTTGCCGGCCCGATTTTTTTAAACTTTAAAAACATTATCACAGAGTAGAAAATCAGCCTCACTTATAAAATCGGTTTTACGTCAACAATATTTCTTATAAAATGGAATCATTTTCATGGTCGCGAAATCTTGTAGCGCGTCTATTTAGCTAGTTTGTCGGTTCCTTGATTGCCCGCTGCAATTTGTCTGCACGAAATTTTGTTTCGAAGTGGTTTCTGTGGGGAACTTGTTCCCTGGCTGCTTACTGTTTAGCCAAGAAAACCGGTATTTTCGGTTGGAAAGCAAAAGGTACGATTGATTTTCAGGGCATTTGGGTTGGAACTAGCGGAAAACCTTCAGTGATTAGTAGCGTGAGCCCGGCAGCCGAGCACGGTTTTCAAAGGGTCTTCAAAAATGCCTCAGAAATTCTCACAGAATTTTCACGAAAAGCTTCATTTAAACCTCCTTAGAGTATTTATCTTTGTTTAGAAATGCCAAGCGCTTCGAAAAATTAATTTGTTCTTGTAGTTGACGAATTATCCGAGCTTGTGCATACTGTAAAATCGCTGTGTTCTCGACACTTGGAAAATCTAGTGTCGAGCACATAGCAATTTTATAGTATGCACAAGCTCGGAGAATTCGTCAACTGCAAAACCAAATTAATTTTTTGAAGCGCTTGGCATTTCCAAACAAAGATAGAATACTCACAGGAGGTTTCTGAATGAGGCCTTCGAGATTTTAGCATATTTCTCAGCATCGGAGGCTCAAGTTTGTATGTTTCAGTCACCATTTCGATTACGTCAGTCCTCCAACATGGCCGCCGGTAAGTTTATGACGTCATCCGCACACACACTATAGAATGGAACGTAAAGAGCGTGTACTATCATGGGATAGCTGTGTATCCAGGTCTTCTCGGAAATGTCACGCAATGACGTGACAGTGCGAATAGATGGTCGCTTTGAAAACTTCGCAGCGATTTTACTCTCTTGGATGCCCGGTGACCCCCACTTTTCTTTCCGTAGATCACTTCCTTTGCTAATTTTCTCCATTTTAACAAAAAACAAAAAAAATCTGTACGTGAGAAGTTACAAATATTTCGCCTTTTCTGCTCTCGTGCGACCAAAGTTTTCTTCGAATGTGGACGGGCAAGACTGATACGTTTTCTTTTTCAAGGCCTATTCTACCTCAAGGAACGACATCAGATGCAAAAGTTTACGTAATAGACTTAGTTGTGTTGAATTGAGTACGTTTAACTGATCTAAATTTCACTAAAGTAGCTTCTTTTATTGCTAATAGTTGTAAGCTAAGATCGTCTTTAAATAACGAAAGCTTCTTAAAACGCATGTTCTTCAATGCGCCTTATCTCGAAAACGAGCACGGTGACCCCTCGTTTTTTGGTCATTTTGGCAATAGTTGATCTTCACCTTACTGTATGGCAAGTTTTAAAAAAATCTGTACTTGGGAACATTTTTGGCGCGAACGTCCTTACGGTGGCTCCCTATAGTTTTATAGCCGCGCGCGCGCGCTGATGACGCGAACGTTAGTAAATTTTCACGCGCTCACACGAAAAAGTAGATTTTTCTCGATTTTATGACGTCAGCAAAGCCAAAAAAGGCAAAATTAAGAGCGGATTTTCTCGCGTTTCCTTTGGTGAATCTTTTTAAAACTTCGCATAGTTTGAGATAAAAACTCTATCTTTCATATATTCTTTTTAGGAAAAAATCTGTCAGAGCAATTTAGTTTAATAGGTAAATATACGAAATTGCGTGATATTGCGAAAACCGTCTGAACGACCCCATGTTTTTATCTTTCCAAAATGCTACCCGTGATCATTTCCACAATATATCAAAGTTTTAAAAAAATTCACTTAAGGAAACTCTAAATATTAAAGAATTAAGGTCAATTTTTGCAAAATATATGCCATTCTTTAGATGCTGCGTTGCCATGGCAATGGCCTCTACCAAAGAATTGACAGCAAATAAACATGCATAAATATGTTGGAATCCTTACTGGTAAATCTCATGAACCGAAATTGCAAGATAAGAAAATTGGGCCTTACTTTGTAACTCATGATAGGTAGTGTAGGTGCTTTTCTTAATACTCCAGGGAGCCACCTTAATCCATCATTTTGTCTGGCTTAACATCCATTCAGTTGTCATCTTTTTTGCTTGACTATATTCAGACATAAATATTTCTCGATTTTTACATATTTTATTACCTATTAAATCTGACAAATATTCTATGATTTACGGCAGCGAAACGTTTTCAAAACAAAAATAGATTCATGGAAGACGAATAACGTCCTCACCATAGCTGGGCGACAACCTTCTTTCTGTATGACAGGTTGTGAAAGAGCGTTATAATAGCGAAGTTGGCTCCAACGAACGCTGACTGACTCGTCACCAATCAAAAGGGATTTTCGAGACAAATAGGGTTCTTAAAAATCCATGAAGAGCTTTTTTACTTTTTAAACAATAGAGCAACGGTAGCAATTATTTTGAACTCGCCCTATGTGCCAGCGTGCGAACTGAAAGTAATTTTATTGTTAACACATTTTCGCAAAAATTTGGCTTTATTCTCTTTTTTACGCCACTGCACTGATCCCATCGTGTCAACACTGCAATATTATAAAACTACAAAGGAATTGTGTCCTTTTATTTCAATTTCTATGAAATAATGAAGTACATTAATATACTTCAATAAAAAGCATGTTTTATTAATCCGCCTTTCTTTGAAATGATACAAGACTACTGCATTTTTCCAAAGTTTTCGGATAATATCCGAGAATCCAAACAAACCCGCGGTTAAGAAATTTAACCTCCGGTTCGGCCTAACCGGAGGTTAGTTTAACCCTGCTTTCGAACAACCGGTCCCTGGGAAATATGCCTGCAAAAAAGGTTGCTACGTAGTGTACTGTAGGTTGCTATTTTAAGGAAATATAATTCAATTTGCTTGAACACATTACAAGTTTTAAGTTTTAGTCATGCAGTCTAGTGCCTAGGAGTTTCCTTTTTGGCCTGAATTTACGACGTCACCGACTTTTTGACGTTATTGGCTCATTGGCTGACCCTCCATGGAAATGTGTTATCGAGCCCACAGACTACAAGTTGCCAGGAACTCGAGCATACTTTGTATTTACATGCAAGATTGAAGGCAATATCGTCCTCTGAGGTCGCGTTTCCTTTAGTCAGCGTCACGGAAGCGGAATGTGGTAGATACGTCATCGCCGCTGACCTGAAACGTGCGGGCTCTATGGAAGAGATTGAATGGAAGGCGACTAGGCTAGCGTACGTCTGGCATTTAATACTCAATTATGAGATGGATATGAAGGTATTTCTATTGCAGTATTCTGCGTAATATTGGGAGGATTATTGCACACTCCTTCACTGACTTTACTGTGAGGAACAACTCGTCCAGTTGTCATGGGCTTGGAGCATCTGATTATCGCACGCACTGCTCTACGAACGCCTTGATTTCTGCCACAGTTCAACAGCGGGTTCAACAAACCATTCAGAGTAACTACGAAATCGTAAAATGGGCTGAAAGGAATTAATCCTGTGTTTGAAAATCCCAGATTTAATAAAACTAACGGGGAAATAAGACCCGGTAAGAAAGTGACACAGAGTATTATTAGGATCAAAACAATTGTGTTCGCCAATTTCTTCTCTCGCTTTAAGGTGGCGACCACTTGATGTCCATGTTGATGGATGGTACGACTGTGGCGTCTGTTTGCGATGAATATTCCAACATAAGAGGAAATGATAACGGTGATAGAGATGACATAGAACAAAGGTATCGCTAACATTAATGGCATTCTAAGAACGGGATAAAAGTTTAACGTGTAAATCATCCCCGACATCACGAAACTTAAAACCCAGATCGCGGACGAATGTTTGATGACATATGATCGCGTCGTGCGATTGCGGTACCACCAAGGCTTGCTTACTGCCAGATACCGGTCTCTGCTGATAATCGCCAGGTTACCAAGGGTAGATAGGTAACACAGAACTACAAATCCTGCCCTAAAGCCCTTCCCTTCAGGGCAAAAATCTTCATTCGAGAACCTCAAGAGGTTTTTGACTATTGAAAACACTGCCCACAATAAGTCGGTTATTGACAAACTGCACAGTAGCAATAATGAAGGGTACTGAAGAGATTTTACTCGTATCACAGCAGTCAATACAAGGGAATTACTTATGATGGATAGGAAAGCCAACAGCGTGTCAAGAGGAATGATGACAAAGTTGGTGACGTCACGTATTGTGTGTTGTTCTTCCTCTGGAATGTTAGGAATGAGGCATCTTTGATAAGAAAGAGTTCCTGATCCTAAAGTCAGGTTGTCTGGAGATGACATTGCCTAAAGTGAAAAAGATGGTCATCAAAATTTATTTCCAAAAGTTCATCAGGCCCCAGGCCCTGGTCGTCTAATGAAATGCTTCTATGAGCCAACTCGTGAATACGAAACAATCTTCGAACCCTCCCCTCTCCCAGGTTTTTTGCTCCACCAACCCCTCACCCCTGCGTTTAACTCGCCACCCTCCCCTCCCTTCAGCCTGTCCTAATGGGTAAGGCAAGTGACCGTAACATATCGCGGGCACAATGTTCATCAACATTCCCCTCTCATAGACGTTTCGCTCCATCGAACACTCGCCCCTGCGTCAAACTTCCCACCCTCCTCTCCATCCAACGCCGTCCCCATGGGGAAAGCAGGTGACCATTACATATTGTAGGCTCAGTATTCAACGCTTTGCGTATTTACGTGTTGAAAAGCAAGTATCCATTATGTGAAAGGAGGTTATAAAGGATTCATAAAATAACTAGCCATACTATTTAACTTTACAATGAACAATGTGTTTATATTGATATGTCAATTACCAATTGGTCTCACCCTACTCAGCGATTCTCCGTCATTTTCTCACTCACGGTTAACAAACAGGAATATCGAGAGGACGGCTGTTATTTGCATATGATTAGGCTAAGTGTGTGTATTTTCTAATAAAAAATAAGGCTAAATTGCCAAGAACTAAGACATCTGTTTTCCTGTTTTTAGTGATATTTCCTTGTTGTTTAGCGTCTGTTCTGGGAAATTTTCTGAAACTTCATTTAAAATTCGACTAGAATTTACAAGATCAGCAATCAGTGAAAAGCGATTGCTTGTACTGATCCGAAATTATTAAATCTACAATTGTATTATTTTTCTTTCTTTTTTGGAAAATGGAGAGGGGAAACATTGCGGCAACATTTGTCCGAAGAAAAACATAAATATGCCATTTGTCAGTTTGTTTATAATATAATTTTCGAAGGTGATCTCCGATGTGATCCATGTACTCTATTTGGGCATTAAATCAATTTCTTTCATGCCAATATTCACTCACGAATCTATCTCGGATCTCAATTGAGAGTAAATAAAGCCTTATTACTTTTGTACGTAACGAAAAATAATTCATTTATGGACCAAATTTTCCCAAGACAACAACGCCCTTCTGATTTCAGGAACAGGCGTGAGGTGAATCGAATATTGACGCGCCGGGCTAACGCCCTGCCGACCGAACATTTTCGAAACACTGACCATGCACCGGAGATCGAGCTACGAATACGATTTTTAACTTGTTATTGTTTGGACTATCTTTATTTTTCTTTTTATGAACTTTTGGCAATTTTTTTCCGATTCTCTTTGTTATTGACTCTAAGCCCTCGACTAACGAGTAAATTTCACAATTCCTTTTTTTATCGACCTCGGGCCCTTACAATTGTGAATGAATGAGTTTTCTAACGCGGACTCTTTTGAACGCATCTTTGCATGCCACCAGTTCGAACAAATTCGGTAATTTTTGTATCCAGTAGAATCCCTATAACTCAAACCCTCGATAACTCGAACAAAACTTTACCCTTGGCTAAAGATTGCTTTCAAATTTACCCTCGATAGCTCGAACCCCGGGCTCGAACCTTCGATATCTCGAACCAAATTTCCTTCTCCCCTGGAGGTTCGAGTTATCGGAATACTACTGTATTTACTTTATCGGTCGAGTTGCATGAGTTGGAATAGAATTGCGGTATATTTCACGGACACATCTTTTTATTTTCGATAGCATCCTAGACATATCGCAGGAAACATCATGAAACAAATTAGTCATTAGGTTATTTCGCGAAATGAACATGTTGTAATGAGGTCAATAACACTGAAGAGCTACAGAATGCTATAAAAATCTAAGTAACTTCGTTATTTCAGTTTTGTAGAGAGTGCGACTTGAAAGGTTTCAAAACCTACATCCGTGATGTAAAAGAAAGCATTGCTTTACTTACCATGTAGATGTCTTTTTAGTTTCGGTTTTTCTTTACTTCTCTTCGTAAAAGTTAAGGTTGTGAACGAAGTTAAATGTTTCGCTTCTTTTAAAGTCTTCAGTTGATAAAGCTGTTGTCAACAAATGCGCCAGTGAGTGCACTTCAATACTGAATAAAACTCACTCGGACAAAGACTATGTTAAATAAGAGGAAAAGGCCATTGTTGAAAACGAAGTTGTTTTATTTAATGAATGATGTGTGACCAAAATTGAAGAGATCCACATGTTTTTCATAACAGTATAATCGACAATCAATCGACGATATAAACTTGTGCTTTTTGTCTATTGTTGCCAGTAAAAGCTCCGTTATGACTTTATCGGATGTGACTGAGAAATGCTCATAAGCGGCATTGTGATCACTTAACAGAATTCATGCTGAATGCACTATTTCTCATGAACTAGACAAATTAAATATGTGAATAATTAGATCAAAATATTGGATGGAAGTTATTATTGGCAAAAAAATATTTCCAAATAATTTTTGTCTTAGTCAGTATTTCACGTTAATTTAGATAGATTTTGCATTAACTTTATTTTCTGGAGTTTAGCAACATTTACAAAAGAAATTAACCATTTTCCATTCCATGTCGTTACTGTTATGTTAGAAACTATAAAAAGTGGCTTTTGTTAAACCAGTCTCTTGGAACTAATATATGATAAGAAAATAAAGTTAAATTGCTTTGAAAAAGGACCACAAACCTACGTTGTCAATTGAAGAAAAAAAATTAGTTTCCTGCACGTAAAACTGAATATAAGACAGGCGTTTTCATCTTTTACTCAAGAGAAAATAACCATTCGCTTGACTGCTGAGTTCATAAACGTAAACACACTGCGAGGTTTTTTAAAAAACAATTTTAGGTTGACTGTTAAACTTAGTTACTGTCAGTGGTCAGAAAAACGCTTGAAAAAGGCAAAGTCAAATCCATATTCTGGTAATTGAAATGGAAACGAGAATGTTATTGAACTAAAGATTTATGAGGATAAAAACAATTTTGAATATTTAACTATAAAGGACTGATGATTTGTACTTTGAGACAACATTCGTCCTCTTTTATGTTAAATAGAAATAAAATAAAACAAAACGCCCTGATGCAATACTTGCCAGATAGGAAAGAAACCGTACATATTATTATATCTTGTACCTTAAAGTTTTATGCGAGGTCTATACGGATTAGTTTCAAAATTTATGTCATTTTACGAATTTTCTCTATTTATACCTAACTTAATTTATTTTGCGCTTTGCGTAATTCCCCAAATTAATATTGCGTAGAATCAAGTGGACTCGAGAAAATTGTTTAGGAAGCACTAAATCCATCATTTTGTCTGGCTTAACATCTATTCAGTTGTCATCTTTTTTGCTTGACTCTATTCAGACACATCTGGTTCCATAAATCAGAAATCAAAACTACATCCCTTTCTTGGTTTTAGAATTCAAGAAAACAGATTGCATGGCCGCAAATTAGTTTCCTGATAACTTTCAAGTTTGAGTTGAAAACAAATAAAATGAAAGGCTGATCGGCGTACAGTAAGGAATATATTTTTAACCGATTAATTTCGAACGGCACGGCCGTTCCTCTTCAGGGTATAACCGTACCAAAAATTTAACACAAATTTAACAATAAGGAACTTTTATTATTAAAAAGCAGTTCCGTAATGGTTGTATGATGTCGTTTATAAGATCACCATGATGTGGAAAAAAGTTATTGCCTATTTTTGACAAAAAGCTTGCTTATCCGTTTATCTTTCTTTTTCTTATTATTTATGTAATTTATGGATTTCATACTGATGAGTGTTCTCGAAGAAGTCGATTCCTTTATTGACATCCACATGATTATTTCTAAAGTCAAATCCTCGATAGCAAAAGTATTATCCAACAATTCTATAAAAATCTTCATTCTAATCAACCCTACCGTTAATCTTAAACACTCGTGTAAATTTTCTTTCTTTCTTTCCTTTCTGTTCTATTTTCTCTTTTTGTTTTTATTACTGCAATGCATATATAGCTGAATTTTTGAAAAAGTGATCAACAAGAATTTGCGCAATTTTATTGCAACTAGCCCAAACAAGAGTTTTCAAGTTATGTTGATTAGGCTTTAAGGGACACGGTCACGAGAACGCATGCACTAGTTTCTTGAATCGAAACTTAAAAATTCAGCCTGAATTTTTCAAGTTAAAGTGTCAATTTCAAAATGGTGGCTAAAATTGACAAATTTTGGTGACAAAATGTTGCAACAAAGACCGCGCAAGGCTGGGTTGGTAATTAAGCCTGAGCCTCGCTTTCGTTCTGAAATCTTATTGGCTAGATACCCTTTTGTCGCGTCGCAAGTGCAAGAAAAAAGTTGCAGAGCGGCTACACGAGCGACGATGTCCGCGATTTTGTATATGTAATCGCGACTCGGGCAATTTCTACAGCTTCTGAAAACACAAGTGATATTAATCCTTAATTTTACGAGGGAACATGCGATTACTTGTTTATAATGTAGAGGGCAAAATTATAGGAAACCTTTCAGACATTTTAAGAATCACTCAGACTTTAAACTACCCGAAGTGAAAATACTCTCTCGCAAACTGACAAGAAAAACTTTTCAACTCACTGTGGCTAAATAAATTTCTATTCGGTCAAAGATAAATTTGACTGTTATGTACATCTCGAGAATATAGCCTGATTTTTATCGATAAAAGACACTTTACCACAAAAACAAAGCAAGTTTTATTTAAGCGTACCTGTGTTTTGAAGTTTTTGCCGCTTTGATAACAACAAATCGCGAGAGTTCAAACTATCTTGCACGTTTGGCGATTTAATTGCTTTCTTTCACTTCTTTTAGCCTTATTCTTTCTCCTGTTAAACGTATATTTTCCCTTTCAGCAAAATCTGTCAAACGGTTCTTTTCTTTAGGTCCGCAGAAATCCGCATTTTTTCAATGAAGTGATGGAACTTTAAAACCTTTTGTCGCCATGAATGAATTTCTTCGAGGTCTTCAACGTCGCAAACTGGCCTGAAGGCGCCTAGTTAATCCAAGATTTGACACAAATAATCGCTTCCTGTTTGGCGTAAAATGATGTAATTCACCTGTAGAATTCCTTTCATAGGTATCTTCCGATTTCATTCCCTTTTTATAACAATCTCCGGCGAAACATGCGAGCGCTCCGTTTGCAAATTTTCTTCAAAATCCCGTTAAGCCAACTGAATGCAACGAGAACGACGCGCTCAACCAATCACGAGTGAGAAATTTTGATGCTCGACCAATCAGGAGCGAGTAATTTTGCCCTCAATTAAGAAAAAATGCCCTCTTCGTCAGCCAATCAGCATTCAGTAATTTTGCCTTCTATATTATAAATCATGAAACATTTTCAGCTCTCCCGTCGCATGTTCATGAGTGGCTACACGTGCGATTTTTACCGTTCGCTGGCGACGCGACAATTTTGTAAAAAGTCGCATCACCTATCAATAACAAATAATAATGATAACCTATCACCTAACAAATCGCACGTGTAGCCGCGGCTTTAGGCTGCGAAGCTTAACGAAAACCTATGGTGTGATATGGTGTGACCATTTAAATGAAACCTCTTCAGGAGTACTTTTGCATGGTAACATATGTTTTTCAATATTTTACAAAATGAAACTTGGGATATTTCTTGAATTTTGATTTTTGGTACTCTTGGGAATTGAAAGGTTAAAAGTCACATGGTACAACTTTTCTTGCAACGTTGTGCGCAGCAAGATCTTTTGGGGTGTCACACGATGCAATTTGTTGCGTGGAACGTCGCAAAAGTGGAACTCGATTCTACTTCACTTCTGCAACTGTTGCGCGCAACGTCGCAAAAGTAGAACTCGATTCTACTTCTGCAACTGTTGCGCGCAACGTCGCAAAAGTAGAACTCGATTTTACTTCTGCAATTGTTGCGCGCAACGCCGCAAACGTAGAACTCGATTTTACTTCTGCAACTGTTGCGCGCAACGTCGCAAAAGTAGAACTCGATTCTACTTCACTTCTGCAACTGTTGCGCGCAACGTCGCAAAAGTAGAACTCGATTCTACTTCTGCAACTGTTGCGCGCAAAGTCGCAAAAAAAGAACTCGATTTTACTTCTGCAATTGTTGCGCGCAACGCCGCAAAAGTAGAACTCGATTTTACTTCTGCAACTGTTGCGCGCAACGTCGCAAAAGTAGAACTCGATTCTACTTCTGCAACTCTTGCACGCAACAAGATTTTTTGGGGTGACGTCACACGATGCAATTTGTTACGCGCAACGTCGCAAAAGTAGAACTCGATTATACTTATGCAATTGTTGCGTGCAACGTTGCAAGAAATGTTGCACCGTGTGTCCGAGTCTTAAGGGTGAGTTCGATTGAATGTATTTCAGAATAGTAATATGAAGAAGGTTCACAAGAAATCGTGCTTTTCGGGATTTAGGAGTCCCTGGAAAACTCAACACCTGCTATTGATGTATTATGCGCATATTTTGCCAGATTTATACTGCAAGTGTGCCTAAACAGGCAACTGTTCTCAGAGTCTATTCTGTTTACTCTTATTCCGGAATGGGGTCAATCAACCTGAGTACAAAGACTATAAGGGCCAGTTAGGATAGAAAACGTACAAAAAAGCTCCGTACAATTCCATCCTAGACGTACTCACTTCATACTAAGTAGCTTGGTATATACCTAGTCCATACTAAGTACTTAGCGAAACATAGTACAACAATATCGGGCATAAGTCATGAAATTGCATCCGCGGTGTAAGCCCAATTGAGGTTGCATAAATGCTATTATGAAACACAATTTATTAAGTGTACAATAACGTCATCTATAGTTGAGAAAAAGTACAAGCGCTATACTAGCAGCTGAGAGTTGAGAACCGCCCACAAAACAAATGTTGTTAGAATGAAAGCCAGAAAAATAAACAATCCCGAGGAGACAAATATGTAGGAAATTTGGGCCTTCGAACCCAGGCTCAAGTTCCGTTCATTTCGGTATATTGTTTATCGTTCGTCCAATGCTCTTTTCATGATGTATGGAATGATAGTTTTTTCGTAATCATGTTGGCATGATACTGCATCTCGGAAATAAACACGATTAATAAATAAACTAATAAAATAATGCTTGGGAATATGCCTGCAAAACGGTTGCTAACGGGGAAATATTAAGGTAAGCTTCTTGTTTCAAGTGTGAAATAGCGTTCTATGTTCAGATAATATAATCCAATTAGGCAATTTTTTTGTCCTTTGGAAAACAAGGCAAATGAGAAGTCTTTTCAATCTCAAAGTTGTTGTCTGTAAACGGGACTGTTCTTGTGGTGATAGTTGCATCGGTGAGACCATGAGGAGCGAATCCTTTGTACAGCCCAATCTTTTCACAAGCGCAGAATTATTGCAGGCCCAATGATCCAACAATGGAGTCCCAGTGTGAACAAGCAAGTTCATTCTCATGAACGGAAGACTGTTCCTATCGGGAATCACTTAACGCATATAAATTCTTGTGCATCTAGCGGACGGTCTTTTACCCCGAAGATGACTTAATTAGTCGAAAACGTTCGGATTTTTCTTTTAACTCCTTTTTAACCTTGTAAATAGTATCTTTATAATCCAATTTGCTTGAATATTTTTTAAGTTTTAAACATTATTTTGTTGCAGTCTGGTGCCCAGGCTTCTTCTTTTCTTACTCACTATTGGCTTGAATTTTCGACGTCACCGACTTTTTGAGCTGGATGTGAAGGTATTTCTATTGCAGTATTTTGCGTTATACTGGGAAAATTACTGTGCTCTCTTTCACTGACTTTATTGTGAGGAGCAACTCGTCCATTTTCCCTGGGCTTAGAGCATCTGATTATAGCACGCACTGCTCTACGAACGCCTTGATTTCTACCACAGTTCAACAGCGGGTTCAACAAACCATTCAGAGTAACTGCGAAATAGTAAAATGGGCTGAAAGGAATTAAATCTGTGTTTGAAAATCCAAGAATTATTAAAACTAACGGGGAAATAAGACCCGGTAAGAAAGTGACACAGAGTATTATTAGGATCAAAACAACTGTGTTCGCCAATTTCTTCTCGCGCATTAAGGTGGCGACCACTTGGTGTCCATGTTGATGCATGGTACGACTGCTGCGTCTGTTTGCGATGAATATTCCAACATAAGAGGAAATGATAACGGTGATAGAGATAACATAGAACAAAGGCATCGCTAACATTAATGGCATATCAAGAACTGGATAAAAGTATGAAGTGTAAATCATTCCCGACATCACGAAACTTAAAAGCCAGATCGCAGATGATTGTTTGATTACATACGATCGCGACATGCGATTGCGGTACCACCAAGGCTTGCTTACTGCCAGATACCGGTCTCTGCTGATAATCGCCAGATTACCAAGGGTCGATAGGTAACACAGAACTACAAATCCTGCCCTAAACTCGCCCTTTCCCTCAGGGCAAAAATCTTCATGCGAGAACCTCAGGAGGTTTTTGACAATTGAAAACAATGCCCACAATAAGTCGGTTATTGACAAACTGCATAGTAGCAATAATGAAGGATGCTGAAGAGATTTTACTCGTATCACAGCCGTTAATACAAGGGAGTTACTTATGATTGACAGGAAAGCCAACAGCATGTCAAGAGGAATGAGGACAAAGTTGGTGACGTCACGTATTGTGTGTTGTACTTCCTCTGGAATGTTAGGAATGAGACATCTTTGATAGGGAAGACTTCCTGAGCCTAAAGTCTGGTTGTCTAGAGATGACATTGCCTAAAGTGAAAAAAAAAAATGTCAAGATGGTCATCAAAATTTGTCTCCAAAGGTTCATCAGGCAGGTCCCGGCTGTCTAATGAAAGACTTCTATGAGCCAACTCGTGAATACGAAACAATCTTCGGACCCTCCCCTAGCCTCTCCTAATTTTTTTGCTCCACCAACCCCTCACCCCTGCGTTGAACTCCCAACCCTCCCTTCCCTTCAACCTGTGCCCATGGTTAAGGCAAGTGACCATTACATATCGCGGGCACAATATTCATCAACATTAATTCCCCTCTCCTAGGCGTTTCACTCCACCGATCCCCCACCCCTACGTCGAACTCCCCACCCTCCCTTCCCTCCAACGCCGTCCCCATGGGGAAGGCAGGTGACCCTTACATATTGCGGGCTCAATGTTAACAGCCGTGACCGGTCGAGTGAATTTGCCGTGCACTGCAGCTATAACTCGGTATTCAACACTTGGCGTATTTACGAGTTAAAAAGCAAGTATCCATTATGTAAAAGGAGGGTGTAAAGGATCAAATTAATAAAAACTGACTCATAAAATAACCAGCCATTACTATTTAACTTTACAATGAATAATGTGTTTATATTTATAAATTATGTCAATTGCCATATGTAAAAACTGATTCTCCGTCATTCTCTCACTCACGGTTAACAAACAGGAATATCGAGAGGACGGCTGTTATTTGCATATCATTAGGTTAAGTGTGTGTATTTACTAATAAAAAATAAGGCTAAATTGCCAAGAACTAAGACATCTATTTTTCTGTTTTTAGTGATATTTCCTGGTTGTTTAGCGTCTGTTCTAAGAAATTTTCTGAAACTTCATTTAAAATTCGACTAGAATTTACAAGATCAGCAATCAGTGAAAAGCGATTGCTTGTATTGATCCGAAATTATTAAATCTACAATCGTTTCATTTTTCTTGCTTTTTTGGATAATGAAAATGGGAAACATTGCGGTAACATTTTTCTGAAGAAAAAATAAATACACCATTTGTCAGTTTGTTTATAATATGATTTCTGAAGGTATCTCCGATGTGATTCATGTACTCTATTTGGGCATTAAATCAATTTCTTTCATGCCAATATTCACTCACGAATCTATCTCAGATCCGAATTGAGAGTAAATAAAGCCTTATTGCTTTTGTACATAACGAAAAATAATTCTTTTTTGGACCAAATTTTCCCAAGACAATAACGCCCTTATTTCATGAACAAGCGTGAATTGAATCGAATATTGACGCGCCGAGCTAACGACCTGCCGACTGAACATTTTCGACATTGTCTTAAACGGCACTGGCCATGGACCGAAGAGCTACGAATAAGATTTTTAACTTGTTCGTTATTTTCTGGACTATCTTTATTGTTTTCTTTTTATGAACTTTTGGCAATTTTTTCCGATTCTCTTTATTATTGACTCTGTGCTCTCGACTAACGACTGTAAATTTCACAATTCTTTCTTTATCGACCTCGGGCACCTACAATAGTGAACGGATCTTTGCATGCCACCAGTTCGAATGAATTTGGTAATTTTTGTATACAGCCAGTGAGAATACCGATAACTCAAACCCTCGATAACTCGAACCAAACATTTTCCCTTGGCTAAAGATTCCTTGAAAATTTACCCTCAATAACTCGAACCTTCGATACAAATTTCCCTCTCTCCTGGAGGTTCATCTTGTCGGGATACTACTGTATTTACTTTATCGGTCGAGTTGCATGATTTGGAATAGAATTGCGATATATTTCACGGACACATCTTTTTATTTTCGATAGAATCCTGGACATATCGCAGCAACATCACGAAGCAAATTAGTCATTAGGTTATTTCGCGAAATGAACATGCTGTAATGAGGTCAATAACACTGAAGGGCTACAGAATGTTATAAAAATAAAAGTAACTTCGTTATTTCAGTTTTGTAGAGAGTGTGACTTGAAAGACAAAGTTAGGATCTAAAGCCTACAAGATTACTTTTTTTGGGGGGAGGGGCACATCTTCATTTTACTGATGAACATCCGTGATGTAAAAGAAAGCATTGCCTTACTTACCATGTAGATGTCTTTTTAGTTTCGGTTTTTCTTCACTTCTCTTCGTAAACGTTAAGGTTGTGAACGAAGTTAAATGTTTCGCTTCTTTTAAAGTCTTCAGTTGATAAAGCTGTTGTCAACAAATGCGCCAGTGAATCCACTTCAATACTGAATAAAACTCACTCGGACAAAGACTATGTTAAATAAGAGGAAAAGGCCATTGTTGAAAACGAAATTGTTTTATTTAATGCCAGTGTGTGACCAAAATTGAAGAGATCCACATGTTTTTCATAACAGTATAATCGACAATCAATCGACGATAACTTTTGCTTTTTGTCTATTGTTGCCAGTAAAAGCTTCATTATGACCTTATCGGATGTGAGAAATGCCGCCATAATCGTGCAATATGACCACTTAAGAGAATTTATGCTGAGTGCACTCATTTGTCATGAATTAGACAAATTAAATATGTGATGAAATTAGATCAAAATATTGGATGGAACTTATAATTGGTAAAAAATTATTTTCAAATGATTGAACCTTTTTTGTGTTTAGTATGTGTATATCACGTACATTTAGATAGCGGTTGCATTAATTTTTTTCTGGAGTTTAGCAATATTCGTAAAATAAACTAATTAACCTTTTCCCATTCCATGTCGTTACTGTTATGCGAGAAACTATGAAAAGTGGCTTTTATTAAGACAGTCTCTTGGAATTAATATAAGTGACAAAGAGAAGTTAAATTGCTTTGCAAAAGAACCTCAAACCTACGTCGTCACTGATTGAAGAAAAACATCAGTTTCCTGCACGTAAAACCGAATATAAGACAACAGGGGGTGACAACTCTAAGAAGGCCTGTTTCGGGAGAAAAACAAAATTCTTCCGGGAATCTGAAGATTTTGCCGGGAATCGGGAGACTCGAAAAATTTTCGGGGAAACATGAGATAATGTTGTTAAAATTTCGGGAAGTTTGAAATTTTTGCGAGTATCTCTCGGAAAAAAATCGGGAAGATATTCCAAATTTTCGGGACAACTTTCAGTTCCACACACTATTGCTCAAACAGCGTTTCTTAGAGTTGTCACCCACCGTTAAGACAAACGTTTTCATCTTTTACTCAAGAAAAAATAACCATTCACTTGCTGAGTTCATAAACGCAAACACATTGCGAGGTTTTTTTAAAGCAATTTTAGGTTGACTGTTGAACTTAGTTATTGTCAGCTAGTGGTCAGAAAAAAGCTAGACTGCAAAACAGTCGATTTTTTTTTCCGCTGGCTCGCTCGCAAAGGCGCGAAGCGCAGAAAGCATCTGAAGCGTGGATACCCGAGCGCAAAGCGCGCGAGCCACACTCGCTCCAGATCTTTCGTTCAAAGACCGCGCACATTCGTGTGACCAACCCAAAAAACACGACTGTTTTGCAGTCTAGAAAAAAGCTTGAAAAAGGCAAAGTCAAATCCATATTCTGGTAATTGAAATGGAAACGAGAATGTTATTGTCTGAACTCAAGGTTTATGAGGAGAAAAACAATTTTGAATATTTAACTAAAAAGGACTGGTGATTTACACTTTGAGACAACATTCGTCCTCTTTTATGTTAAATAGAAATAAAATAAAACAAAACGTCCTGAAGCAATACTTGCCAGATAGAAAAAAGCCGTACATATTATTATATCCTGGACCATAAAGTTTTATGCGAGGTCTATAAGGATGATATTATTTTACGAATTTTCTCTATTTACCCCAACTTAATTTATTTTGCGCTTTGCGTAATTCTTCAAATGAATATTGCGTAGAATTAAGTGGACTAGAGAAAATTGTTTAGGAAGCACTTAAGGACGTTCGCGCCCATTGCTACTGCGCATTTTTTCGCGCATGTCACGCAAACGTTAAAAGCCCATGAAATATCAACAAGAACGTACCCAACGCAAACTTTTTTCCACTTTATAGAATGGAACGTAAAGAGCGTGCACTATCATGGGATAGCTGTGGATCCAGGTCTTCTCGGAAATGTCACGCAATGACGTGACAGTGCGAATAGATGGTCGCTTTGAGAACTTCGAAGCGATTTTACTCTCTTGGATGCCCGGTGACCCCCACTTTTCTTTCCGTATCACTTCCTTTGCTAATTTTCTCGATTTTAACAAAAAACAAAAAAAATCTGTACGTGAGAAGTTACAAATATTTCGCCTTTTCTGCTCTCGTGCGACCAAAGTTTTCTTCGAATGTGGACGGGCAAGACTGATACGTTTTCTTTTTCAAGGCCTATTCTACCTCAAGGAACGACATCATATGCAAAAGTTTACGTAATAGACTTAGTTGTGTTGAATTGAGTACGTTTAACTGATCTAAATTTCACTAAAGTAGCTTCTTTTATTGCTAATAGTTGTAAGCTAAGATCGTCTTTAAATAACGAAAGCTTCTTAAAACGCGTGTTCTTCAATGCGCCTTATCTCGAAAACGAGCACGGTGACCCCCCATTTTTTTGGTCATTTTGGCAATAGTTGATCTTTACCTTACTGCATGGCAAGTTTTAAAAAAATCTGTAAGTGGGAACATTTTGGGCGCGAACGTCCTTAAGGTGGCTTCCTATAGTTTTGTAGCCGCGCGCGTGTGCTGATGACGGGAACGTTAGTAAATTTTCACGCGCTCACACGAAAAAGTAGATTTTTCTCGATTTTATGACGTCAGCAAAGCCAAAAACGGCAAAATTAAGAGCGGATTTTCTTGCGTTTCCTTCAGTGAGTCTTTTTAAAACTTCGCATAGTTTGAGATAAAAACTCTATCTTTCATATATTCTTTTTAGGGAAAAATCTGTCGGAGCAATTTAGTTTAATAGGTAAATATACGAAATTGCGTGATATTGCGAAAAGCGTCTGAACGACCCCATGTTTTTATCTTTCCAAAATGTTACCCGTGATCATTTCCACAATATATCAAAGTTTCAAGAAAATTCACTTAAGGAAACTCTAAATATTAAAGAATTAAGGTCAATTTTTGCAAAATATATGCCATTCTTTTAATGCTGCGTTGCCATGGCAATGGCCTCTACCAAAAAATTGACAACAAATAAACATGCATAAATATGTTGGAATCCTTACTGGGAAATCTCATGAACCGAAATTGCAAGATAAGAAAATTGGGCCTTACTTTGTAACTCATGATAGGTAGTGTAGGTGCTTTTCTTAATACTCCAGGGAGCCACCTTAATCCATCATTTTGTCTGTCTTAACATCTATTCAGTTGTCATCTTTTTTGCTTGACTATATTCAGACATAAATATTTCTCGATTTTTACATATTTTATTACCTATTAAATTTGACAAATATTTATGATTTACGGCAGCGAAACGTTTTCAAAACAAAAATAAATTCATGGAATACGGATAACGTCCTCACCATAGCTGGGCGACAACCTTCTTTCTGTATGACAGGTTGTGAAAGAGCGTTATAATAGCGAAATTGGCTCCAACGAACGCTGACTGACTCGTCACTAATCAAAAGGGATGTGATGAAAAATGACAAGCGAGCGGTGCAGTCGTCAAATGAAACTCCGACAGTTCTCCCTAGCTTAGTTTCTATCTTTTACGAGACAAATAGGGTTCTTAAAAATCCATGAAGAGCCTTTTTACTTTTTAAACAATAGAGCAACGGTAGCAATTATTTTGAACTCGCCCTATGTACCAGCGTGCGAACTGAAAGTAATTTTATTGTTAACACATTTTCGCAAAAATTTGGCTTTATTCTCTATTTTACGCCACTGCACTGATCCCATCGTGTCAACACTGCAATATTATAAAACTACAAAGGAATTGTGTTCTTTTATTCCAATTTTCTATGAAATAATAAAGTACAAATATACTTCAGTACAAAGCATGTTTTATTATAAATCCGCCTTTCTTTGAAATGATACAAGACTACTGCATTTTTCCAAAGTTTTCGGATAATATCCGAGAATCCAAACAAACCCGCGGTTAAGAAATTTAACCTCCGGTTCGGCCTAACCGGAGGTTAGTTTATAACCCTGCTTTCGAACAACCGGTCCCTGGGAAACATGCCTGTAAAAACGATTGCTACGTAGTGTACTGTAAGTTGATATTTTAAGGAAATATAATTCAATTTGCTTGAACACGTTGCAAGTTTTAAGTTTTAGTCATGCAGTCTAGTGCCTAGGAGTTTCCTTTTCTTACTCACTATTGGCCTGAATTTACGACGTCACCGACTTTTTGACGTTATTGGCTCATTGGCTGACCCTCCATGGAAATGTGTTATCGAGCCCACAGACTACAAGTTGCCAGGAACTCGCGCATACTTTGTATTTACATGCAAGATTGAAGGCAATATCGTCCTCTGAGGTCGCGTTCCTTTTAGTCAGCGTCACGGAAGCGGAACGTGGTAGATACGTCATCACCGCTGACCTGAAACGCGCGGGCTCTATGGAAGAGATTGAATGGAAGGCGACTAGGCTAGCGTACGTCTGGCATTTAATACTCAATTATGAGATGGATATGAAGGTATTTCTATTGCAGCTGATTCTGCGTAATATTGGGAGGATTATTGCACACTCCTTCACTGACTTTATTGTGAGGAACAACTCGTCCAGTTGTCATGGGCTTTGAGCATCTGATTATCGCACGCACTGCTCTACGAACGCCTTGATTTCTGCCACAGTCGCAAAAGTAGAACTCGATTCTACTTATGCATTTTGTTGCGCGCAACGTCGCAAAAGTAGAACTCGATTCTACTTATGCAACTGTTGCGCGTAGCGTTGCCTGAAATGTTGCACCCGTTGTCCGAGTCTTAAGGGTGAGTTCGATTGAATGTATTTCGGAACAATAATATGAAGAAGGTTCACAAGAAATCGTGAGAATCCGTTCCATTCTTTTAGTTGGCGAATCCTTTGTACAGCCCAATCTTTTCACAAGCGCAGAATTATTGAAGGCCTAATGATCCAACAGTGGAGCCCCAGTGTGCTAGTGTGAACAAGCAAGTTCGTTCTTCATATGATGCCCGATTTAGGGTGTCAGCTCCATTGTACATTGTACACCTCGATTGTATTAGGTAAAATTATGTATTCTAATATATTCTATGGTATTGTATTCTATTGTATTGTCGTTCTTAAGGGCCGATTCACACTGTGACATAAGCATAAGCATACGCAGACTCAGAAACACGTTGATCATTAGTGCCTATTGTTCTGTTTTGTTCGAACAATTGGAACTAATGAATAACACGTTACTGAGTCTGCTTATGCTTATGCTTATGTCACAGTGTGAATCGGCCCTTAGTGTTCTAATATTCTATTGTTTTTACAAAAGAATAAGGCCCCGTCCACACGTATCCGAATATTTTTGAATCCGCAACTTTTTTGTTACGGATTAGAAAATATTCGCGTCCACACGTAGCGTATTCGAATCGTATTTGCCCGAATTCGCCGGATACGTGTGGACGGAAGGCCAATCCGTAACAAAAAAGTTGCGGATTCAAAAATATCCGGATACGTGTGGACAAAAAAAAATAAATCGCGCATGGTTTGCCATTCTTATGAAGACTGTGATGATAATTACATCGGTGAGACCATGAGGAATGTGGAGGTGTAATGACTCTGAATCTACCCGTCTCCTACGTGAGAATCCGTCCCATTCCTTTAGTTGGCGAATCCTTTGTATAGCCCAATCTTTTTAAAAGCGCAGAATTATTGGAGGGCTAATGATCCAACAATGAAGCCCCAGTGTGAACAAGCAAGTTCATTCTTATGGAGGAAGACTGTTCCCATCGGGGAACACTTAAAATATATTAAATGTGCTTGTAGCGGACGGTCTTTAACCCTGAAGATGACTAAATTAGTCGAAAACGTTCAGATTTTTATTTTAACACCTTTTCAGCCTTGTAAATAGTGTTTTTATAATCGAATTTGCTTGAATACTTTGTAAGTTTTAAACATTATTTTGTTGCAGTCTGGGGCCCAGGCTTCTTCTTTTCTTACTCACTGTTGGCTTGAATTGACGACTTTTTGAGTTGGAAATGAAGGCATTTCTATTGCAGTATTTTGCGTCATATTGGGAGGGTTATTGTGCTTTCCTTCACTGACTCTATTGTGAGGAGCAACTCGTCCATTTTCCTTGGGCTTAGAGCATCTGATTATAGCACACACTGCTCTACGAACGCCTTGATTTCTGCCACAGTTCAATAGCGGGTTCAACAAACCATTCAGAGTAACTGCGAAATGGTAAAATGGGCTGAAAGGAATTAAATCTGTGTTTGAAAATCCAAGAATTATCAAAACTAACGGGGCAATGGGACCCGGTAAGAAAGTGACACAGAAGATTATCAGGATCAAAACAACTGTGTTCGCCAATTTCTTCTCGCGCTTTAAGGTGGCTACCACTTGGTGTCCATGCTGATGTATGGTGCGACTGTTGCGTCTGTTTGCAATAAATGTTCCAACATAAGAGGAAATGATAACGGTGATAGAGATAACATAGAACAAAGGCATCGCTAACATTAATGGCATATCAAGAACTGGATAAAAGTATGAAGTGTAAAACATTCCCGACATCACGAAACTTAAAAGCCAGATCGCAGATGATTGTTTGATGACATATGATCGCGACATGCGATTGCGATACCACCAAGGCTTGCTTACTGCCAGATACCGGTCTCTGCTGATAATCGCTAGATTACCAAGGGTCGATAGGTAACACAGAACTACAAATCCTGCCCTAAACTCGCCCTTTCCCTCAGGGCAAAAATCTTCATGCGAGAACCTCAGGAGGTTTTTGACAATTGAAAACAATGCCCACAATACGTCGGTTATTGACAAACTGCACAGTAGCAATAATGAAGGATGCTGAAGAGATTTTACTCGTATCACAGCCGTTAATACAAGGGAGTTACTTATGATTGACAGGAAAGCCAACAGCATGTCAAGAGGAATGAGGACAAAGTTGGTGACATCACGTATTGTGTGTTGTACTTCCTCTGGAATGTTGCGAATGAGACATATTTGATAGGGAAGACTTCCTGATCCTAAAGTCTGGTTGTCTAGAGATGACATTTCCTAAAGTGAAAAAATGTCATGATGGTCATCAAAATTTGTCTCCAAAGGTTCATCAGGCAGGTCCTGGTTCTATGAGAGAACTCGTGAATACGAAACAATCTTCAAACCCTTCCCTCTCCTAGTTTTTTGCTCCACCAACCTCTCCCCCTGCGTTGAACTCCCCCCTTCCTCCCCACCCCTCTTCAACTTGTCCTCATGGGTAAGGCAAGTGATCATTTCATATCGAGGGCACAATGTTCATCAACATTCCCCTCTCCTAGGCGTTTCACTCCCCCGATCCCCCACCCTCAAGTCGAACTCCCCACCCTCCTCTCCCCCCAACGCCGTCCCCATGGGGAAGGCAGGTGACCATTACATATTGCGGGCTCAATGTAACAGCCGTGACCGGTCGAGTGAATTTGCCGCGCACTGCAGCTATAACTCGGTATTCAACGCTTTGCGTATTTACGAGTTGAAAAGCAAGTATCCGTTATGTAAAAGGAGGGTATAAAGGATCAAATTAATAAAAACTGACTCATAAAATAACCAGCCATTACTATTTAACTTTACAACGAATAATGTGTTTATATTTATATGTCAATTGCCAATTGGTCTCACCCTACTCACTGATTCTCCGTCATTCTCTCACTCACGGTTAGCAAACGGGAATATCGAGAGTACGGCTGTTATTTGCATATCATTAGGCAAAGTGTGAGTATTTACTAATAAAAAAGTAAGGCTAAATTGCCAAGAACTAAGACATCTATTTTTCTGTTTTTAGTGATATTTCCTGGCCCCGGTTGTTCAAAAGGTGGATAGCGTTATCCATCGGATAAATCACTACCCAGTGGATAATACAAAGGATTTTGTTAATACTAATCCACTGGACAGTGATTTATCCGATGGATAGCGCTATCCACCCTTTGAACAACCGGGGCCTGGTTGTTTAGCGTCTGTTCTAAGAAATTTTCTGAAACTTCATTTAAAATTCGACTAGAATTTACAAGATCAGCAATCAGTGAATAACGATTGCTTGTATTGATCCGAAATTATTAAATCTACAATTGTTTCATTTTTCTTGCTATTTTGGAAAATGGAGATGGGAAACATTGCGGTAACATTTGTCTAAAGAAGAAATAAATACACCATTTGTCAGTTTGTTTATAATATAATTTCTGAAGGTGATCTCCGATGTGATCCATGTGCTCCATTTGGGCATAAAATCAATTTCTTTCATGCCAGTATTCACTCACGAATCTATCTGAGATCTGAATTAAGAGTGAATAAGGTCTTACTTCTTCTGTACGTAAATCAAAATAATTCTTTTATGGACCAAATTTTCCCAAGACAACAACGCCCTTCTGATTTCAGGAACAAGCGTGAGGTGAATCGAATATTGACGCGCTGGGCTAACGCCCTGCCGACTGAACATTTTCGACATTGTCTTAAACGACACTGGCCATGGACCGGAGAGCTACCAATACGATTTTTAACTTGTTTTTTTTGGACTATCTTTATTTTTCGTTTTATGAACTTTTGGCAATTTTTTCCAATTCTCTTTGTTATTGACTCTGAGCCCTCGACTAACGAGTAAATTTCACAGTTCTTTTTTTATCGACCCCGGGCCCTTACAATTGTGAATAAATGAGTTTTCTAACGCGGACTCTTTTGAACGCATCTTTGCATGCCACCAGTTCGAATAAATTCGGTAATTTTTGTATCCAGTAGAATCCCGATAACTCAACCCCTAAATTTACCCTCGATAGCTCGATCCACGGGCTCGAACCTTCGATATCTCGAACCAAATTTCCTTCTTCCCTGGAGGTTCAAGTTCTCAAGTAGTTTAAGGCCTGGGTCAAAGGCTTTAATCAGGAAAAACAGTTTATGCGTGATAACTTTAACACAGGGCATGTAAATGAATCGAAATTTGGCACATGGAAATGTTTTATCGTCCTTAACGTTTTTAAGTATGGTAAGCTTTCCTATAAGTCACGTGACATGTCACGTGGCCATCTTTCTTAAAATAGCAAATATTTGACGAATTGCCGACGGGTTTAAGAGAAAACATAAAATAAAAACGATTTTCTGATGCAGATTAAATATTTCCATCCTTTCACGTTTGGAATGATCGTCCATTGTTCTCCAAAAAAATTTTGTGAGGAAAAAAGTCATTTTAAGTCCAAAATTCAACCTTTGATTATTTATATCTGTAATTTTAGAACTCGAGGACAATCATTCCAAACGTAGAAGGTTAGATATGTTAAACCTCCATCGGAAAAGCTAATTTATTCAACTATATCAAGAAAATTCGTTGGCATAACGCAGATTTGCTTAATTTTTAAATTTTGATCACGTGACTTGTCACGTGACCAAACTTATGCGTTAAGGCAGAAGAAGACGTCAAGATTTACATTCAGGGAAAATTTCAACCTGGTTTATGCAATCTAGCCTAAGATATTAAGTGTCAACCATATTTTCGGAACAGACTTTAAACCCAGGCCTTAAACTGCTTGAGTTATCGGGATTCACTTTATCGGTCTAGTTGCAAAAGTTGGAATAGAATTGCCGGTATATTTCACGGACACATCTTTTTTTTTTTCGATAGAATCCTAGAGATATCGCAGGAAACATCATGAAGCAAATTAGTCATTAGGTTATTTCGCGAAATGAACATGTTGTAATGAGGTCAATAACACTGAAGAGCTACAGAATGCTATAAAAATATAAGTAACTTCGTTATTTCAGTTTTGTAGAGAGTGCGACTTGAAAGGTTCCAAAACCTACATCCGTGATGTAAAAGAAAGCATTGCTTTACTTACCATGTAGATGTCTTTTTAGTTTCGGTTTTTCTTTACTTCTCTTCGTAAAAGTTAAGGTTGTGAACGAAGTTAAATATTTCGCTGCTTTTTAAGTCTTCAGTTGATAAGGCTGTTGTCAACAAATGCGCCAGTGAGTGCACTTCAATACTGAATGACACTCACTCGGACAAAGACTATGTTAAATAAGAGGAAAAGGCCATTGTTGAAAACGAAGTTGTTTTATTTAATGAATGATGTGTGATCAAAATTGAAGAGATCCACATGTTTTTCATAACAGTATAATCGACAATCAATCGACGATATAAACTTGTGCTTTTTGTCTATTGTTGCCAGTAAAAGCTCCGTTATGACTTTATCGGATGTGACTGAGAAATGCTCATAAGCGGCATTGTGATCACTTAACAGAATTTATGCTGAATGCACTATTTCTCATGAAAAACTAGACAAATTAAATATGTGAATAATTAGATCAAAATATTGGATGGAAGTTACTAGTTATTGGCAAAAAAATATTTCCAAATGATTTTTGTCTTAGTCGGTATATCACGTTAATTTAGATAGCTGTTGCATTAATCTTATTTTCTGGAGTTTAGCAACATTTACAAAATAAATTAACCATCTTCCATTCCATGTCGTTACTGTTATGTTAGAAACTATAAAAAGTGGCTTTTGTTAAGACAGTCTCTTGGAATTAATATAAGTGACAAGAAAATTAAATAAGTTAAATTGCTTTGAAAAAGGACCACAAACCTACGTTGTCAATTGAAGAAAAAAATCAGTTTCCTGCACGTAAAACCGAATATATTGACAAACGTTTTCATCTTTTACTCAAGAGAAAATAACCATTCGCTTGATTGCTGAGTTCATAAACGTAAACACACTGCGAGGTTTTTTAAAAAACAATTTTAGGTTGACTGTTAAACTTAGTTACTGTCAGTGGTCAGAAAAACGCTTGAAAAAGGCAAAGTCAAATCCATATTCTGGTAATTGAAATGGAAACGAGAATGTTATTGAACTAAAGATTTATGAGGATAAAAACAATTTTGAATATTTAACTATAAAGGACTGATGATTTGTACTTTGAGACAACATTCGTCCTCTTTTATGTTAAATAGAAATAAAATAAAACAAAACGCCCTGATGCAATACTTGCCAGATAGGAAAGAAACCGTACATATTATTATATCTTGTACCTTAAAGTTTTATGCGAGGTCTATACGGATTAGTTTCAAAATTTATGTCATTTTACGAATTTTCTCTATTTATACCTAACTTAATTTATTTTGCGCTTTGCGTAATTCCCCAAATTAATATTGCGTAGAATCAAGTGGACTCGAGAAAATTGTTTAGGAAGCACTAAATCCATCATTTTGTCTGGCTTAACATCTATTCAGTTGTCATCTTTTTTGCTTGACTCTATTCAGACACATCTGGTTCCATAAATCAGAAATCAAAACTACATCCCTTTCTTGGTTTTAGAATTCAAGAAAACAGATTGCATGGCCGCAAATTAGTTTCCTGATAACTTTCAAGTTTGAGTTGAAAACAAATAAAATGAAAGGCTGATCGGCGTACAGTAAGGAATATATTTTTAACCGATTAATTTCGAACGGCACGGCCGTTCCTCTTCAGGGTATAACCGTACCAAAAATTTAACACAAATTTAACAATAAGGAACTTTTATTATTAAAAAGCAGTTCCGTAATGGTTGTATGATGTCGTTTATAAGATCACCATGATGTGGAAAAAAGTTATTGCCTATTTTTGACAAAAAGCTTGCTTATCCGTTTATCTTTCTTTTTCTTATTATTTATGCAATTTATGGATTTCATACTGATGAGTGTTCTCGAAGAAGTCGATTCCTTTATTGACATCCACATGATTATTTCTAAAGTCAAATCCTCGATAGCAAAAGTATTATCCAACAATTCTATAAAAATCTTCATTCTAATCAACCCTACCGTTAATCTTAAACACTCGTGTAAATTTTCTTTCTTTCTTTCCTTTCTGTTCTATTTTCTCTTTTTGTTTTTATTACTGCAATGCATATATAGCTGAATTTTTGAAAAAGTGATCAACAAGAATTTGCGCAATTTTATTGCAACTAGCCCAAACAAGAGTTTTCAAGTTATGTTGATTAGGCTTTAAGGGACACGGTCACGAGAACGCATGCACTAGTTTCTTGAATCGAAACTTAAAAATTCAGCCTGAATTTTTCAAGTTAAAGTGTCAATTTCAAAATGGTGGCTAAAATTGACAAATTTTGGTGACAAAATGTTGCAACAAAGACCGCGCAAGGCTGGGTTGGTAATTAAGCCTGAGCCTCGCTTTCGTTCTGAAATCTTATTGGCTAGATACCCTTTTGTCGCGTCGCAAGTGCAAGAAAAAAGTTGCAGAGCGGCTACACGAGCGACGATGTCCGCGATTTTGTATATGTAATCGCGACTCGGGCAATTTCTACAGCTTCTGAAAACACAAGTGATATTAATCCTTAATTTTACGAGGGAACATGCGATTACTTGTTTATAATGTAGAGGGCAAAATTATAGGAAACCTTTCAGACATTTTAAGAATCACTCAGACTTTAAACTACCCGAAGTGAAAATACTCTCTCGCAAACTGACAAGAAAAACTTTTCAACTCACTGTGGCTAAATAAATTTCTATTCGGTCAAAGATAAATTTGGCTGTTATGTACATCTCGAGAATATAGCCTGATTTTTATCGATAAAAGACACTTTACCACAAAAACAAAGCAAGTTTTATTTAAGCGTACCTGTGTTTTGAAGTTTTTGCCGCTTTGATAACAACAGATCGCGAGAGTTCAAACTATCTTGCACGTTTGGCGATTTAATTGCTTTCTTTCACTTCTTTTAGCCTTATTTTTTCTCCTGTTAAACGTATATTTTCCCTTTCAGCAAAATCTGTCAAACGGTTCTTTTCTTTAGGTCCGCAGAAATCCGCATTTTTTCAATGAAGTGATGGAACTTAAAAACCTTTTGTCGCCATGAATGAATTTCTTCGAGGTCTTCAACGTCGCAAACTGGCCTGAAGGCGCCTAGTTAATCCAAGATTTGACACAAATAATCGCTTCCTGTTTGGCGTAAAATGATGTAATTCACCTGTAGAATTCCTCTCATAGGTATCTTCCGATTTCATTCCCTTTTTATAACAATCTCCGGCGAAACATGCGAGCGCTCCGTTTGCAAATTTTCTTCAAAATCCCGTTAAGCCAACTGAATGCAACGAGAACGACGCGCTCAACCAATCACGAGTGAGAAATTTTGATGCTCGACCAATCAGGAGCGAGTAATTTTGCCCTCAATTAAGAAAAAATGCCCTCTTCGTCAGCCAATCAGCATTCAGTAATTTTGCCTTCTATATTATAAATCATGAAACATTTTCAGCTCTCCCGTCGCATGTTCATGAGTGGCTACACGTGCGATTTTTACCGTTCGCTGGCGACGCGACAATTTTGTAAAAAGTCGCATCACCTATCAATAACAAATAATAATGATAACCTATCACCTAACAAATCGCACGTGTAGCCGCGGCTTTAGGCTGCGAAGCTTAACGAAAACCTATGGTGTGATATGGTGTGACCATTTAAATGAAACCTCTTCAGGAGTACTTTTGCATGGTAACATATGTTTTTCAATATTTTACAAAATGAAACTTGGGATATTTCTTGAATTTTGATTTTTGGTACTCTTGGGAATTGAAAGGTTAAAAGTCACATGGTACAACTTTTCTTGCAACGTTGTGCGCAGCAAGATCTTTTGGGGTGTCACACCATGCAATTTGTTGCGTGGAACGTCGCAAAAGTGGAACTCGATTCTACTTCACTTCTGCAACTGTTGCGCGCAACGTCGCAAAAGTAGAACTCGATTCTACTTCTGCAACTGTTGCGCGCAACGTCGCAAAAGTAGAACTCGATTTTACTTCTGCAATTGTTGCGCGCAACGCCGCAAACGTAGAACTCGATTTTACTTCTGCAACTGTTGCGCGCAACGTCGCAAAAGTAGAACTCGATTCTACTTCACTTCTGCAACTGTTGCGCGCAACGTCGCAAAAGTAGAACTCGATTCTACTTCTGCAACTGTTGCGCGCAAAGTTGCAAAAAAAAAACTCGATTTTACTTCTGCAATTGTTGCGCGCAACGCCGCAAAAGTAGAACTCGATTTTACTTCTGCAACTGTTGCGCGCAACGTCGCAAAAGTAGAACTCGATTCTACTTCTGCAACTCTTGCACGCAACAAGATTTTTTGGGGTGACGTCACACGATGCAATTTGTTACGCGCAACGTCGCAAAAGTAGAACTCGATTATACTTATGCAATTGTTGCGTGCAACGTTGCAAGAAATGTTGCACCGTGTGTCCGAGTCTTAAGGGTGAGTTCGATTGAATGTATTTCAGAATAGTAATATGAAGAAGGTTCACAAGAAATCGTGCTTTTCGGGATTTAGGAGTCCCTGGAAAACTCAACACCTGCTATTGATGTATTATGCGCATATTTTGCCAGATTTATACTGCAAGTGTGCCTAAACAGGCAACTGTTCTCAGAGTCTATTCTGTTTACTCTTATTCCGGAATGGGGTCAATCAACCTGAGTACAAAGACTATAAGGGCCAGTTAGGATAGAAAACGTACAAAAAAGCTCCGTACAATTCCATCCTAGACGTACTCACTTCATACTAAGTAGCTTGGTATATACCTAGTCCATACTAAGTACTTAGCGAAACATAGTACAACAATATCGGGCATAAGTCATGAAATTGCATCCGCGGTGTAAGCCCAATTGAGGTTGCATAAATGCTATTATGAAACACAATTTATTAAGTGTACAATAACGTCATCTATAGTTGAGAAAAAGTACAAGCGCTATACTAGCAGCTGAGAGTTGAGAACCGCCCACAAAACAAATGTTGTTAGAATGAAAGCCAGAAAAATAAACAATCCCGAGGAGACAAATATGTAGGAAATTTGGGCCTTCGAACCCAGGCTCAAGTTCCGTTCATTTCGGTATATTGTTTATCGTTCGTCCAATGCTCTTTTCATGATGTATGGAATGATAGTTTTTTCGTAATCATGTTGGCATGATACTGCATCTCGGAAATAAACACGATTAATAAATAAACTAATAAAATAATGCTTGGGAATATGCCTGCAAAACGGTTGCTAACGGGGAAATATTAAGGTAAGCTTCTTGTTTCAAGTGTGAAATAGCGTTCTATGTTCAGATAATATAATCCAATTAGGCAATTTTTTTGTCCTTTGGAAAACAAGGCAAATGAGAAGTCTTTTCAATCTCAAAGTTGTTGTCTGTAAACGGGACTGTTCTTGTGGTGATAGTTACATCGGTGAGACCATGAGGAATGTGGAGGTGTAATGACTCTGAACCTGCCCGTCACCTACGTGAGAATCCGTCCTATTCCTTTAGTTGGCGAATCCTTTGTACAGCCCAATCTTTTCACAAGCGCAGAATTATTGCAGGCCCAATGATCCAACAATGGAGTCCCAGTGTGAACAAGCAAGTTCATTCTCATGAACGGAAGACTGTTCCTATCGGGAATCACTTAATGCATATAAATTGTGCATCTAGCGGACGGTCTTTTACCCCGAAGATGACTTAATTAGTCGAAAACGTTCGGATTTTTCTTTTAACTCCTTTTTAACCTTGTAAATAGTATCTTTATAATCCAATTTGCTTGAATATTTTTAAGTTTTAAACATTATTTTGTTGCAGTCTGGTGCCCAGGCTTCTTCTTTTCTTACTCACTATTGGCTTGAATTTTCGACGTCACCGACTTTTTGAGCTGGATGTGAAGGTATTTCTATTGCAGTATTTTGCGTTATACTGGGAAAATTACTGTGCTCTCTTTCACTGACTTTATTGTGAGGAGCAACTCGTCCATTTTCCCTGGGCTTAGAGCATCTGATTATAGCACGCACTGCTCTACGAACGCCTTGATTTCTACCACAGTTCAACAGCGGGTTCAACAAACCATTCAGAGTAACTGCGAAATAGTAAAATGGGCTGAAAGGAATTAAATCTGTGTTTGAAAATCCAAGAATTATTAAAACTAACGGGGAAATAAGACCCGGTAAGAAAGTGACACAGAGTATTATTAGGATCAAAACAACTGTGTTCGCCAATTTCTTCTCGCGCATTAAGGTGGCGACCACTTGGTGTCCATGTTGATGCATGGTACGACTGCTGCGTCTGTTTGCGATGAATATTCCAACATAAGAGGAAATGATAACGGTGATAGAGATAACATAGAACAAAGGCATCGCTAACATTAATGGCATATCAAGAACTGGATAAAAGTATGAAGTGTAAATCATTCCCGACATCACGAAACTTAAAAGCCAGATCGCAGATGATTGTTTGATTACATACGATCGCGACATGCGATTGCGGTACCACCAAGGCTTGCTTACTGCCAGATACCGGTCTCTGCTGATAATCGCCAGATTACCAAGGGTCGATAGGTAACACAGAACTACAAATCCTGCCCTAAACTCGCCCTTTCCCTCAGGGCAAAAATCTTCATGCGAGAACATCAGGAGGTTTTTGACAATTGAAAACAATGCCCACAATAAGTCGGTTATTGACAAACTGCATAGTAGCAATAATGAAGGATGCTGAAGAGATTTTACTCGTATCACAGCCGTTAATACAAGGGAATTACTTATGATTGACAGGAAAGCCAACAGCATGTCAAGAGGAATGAGGACAAAGTTGGTGACGTCACGTATTGTGTGTTGTACTTCCTCTGGAATGTGGCGAATGAGGCATCTTTGATAAGGAAGAGTTCCTGAGCCTAAAGTCTGGTTGTCTAGAGATGACATTGCCTAAAGTGAAAAAATGTCATGATGGTCATCAAAATTTGTCTCCAAAGGTTCATCAGGCAGGTCCCGGTTCTATGAGAGAACTCGTGAATACGAAACAATCTTCGGACCCTCCCCTCTCCTAGTTTTTTGCTCCACCAACCTCTCCCCCTGCGTTGAACTCCCCACCCTCCCTCCCCGCTTCAACCTGTCCCCATGGGTAAGGCAAGTGACCATTACATATCGCGGGCACAATATTCATCAACATTCCCCTCTCCTAGGCGTTTCACTCCACCGATCCCCCACCCCTGCGTCGAACTCCCCACCCTCCTCTCCCCCCAACGCCGTCCCCATGGGGAAGGCAGGTGACCATTACATATTGCGGGCTCAATGTTAACAGCCGTGACCGGTCGAGTGAATTTGCCGCCCACTGCAGCTATAACTCGGTATTCAACAGTTTGCGTATTTACGAGTTAAAAAGCAAGTATCCATTATGTAAAAGGAGGGTGTAAAGGATCAAATTAATAAAAACTGACTCATAAAATAACCAGCCATTACTATTTAACTTTACAATGAATAATGTGTTTATATTTATAAATTATGTCAATTGCCAATTGGTAAACACTGATTCTCCGTCATTCTCTCACTCACGGTTAACAAACAGGAATATCGAGAGGACGGCTGTTATTTGCATATCGTTAGGTTAAGTGTGTGTATTTACTAATAAAAAAAGGCTAAATTGCCAAGAACTATAAAGACATCTATTTTTGTGTTTTTAGTGAAATTTCCTGGTTGTTTAGCGTCTGTTCTAAGAAATTTTCTGAAACTTCATTTAAAATTCGACTAGAATTTACATCTACAGTAAAAACCCACATACAAGAACATGTGGATTAAGAACACCCAGGCTGAAATTTGATAAAAAAAGGAGCATATATATAAGAACACATTCAGCCTGAAAATTGAAAATTGTTCTTATATATATAAAAACTCTTCCCTTTTCAGTTTAATAGAACAAACAGTGTATGTAGCTTTACTGTGGTATTGCACTAAGATCTCTGTATAAATGCTAGTAATTTCACTTGCTGTGTATAACAAATGTACAACTATACAAAACTGAATGCAAGGCTGGCACTACGGCAAAGGGCAGATTTATTAATGGCCAATATTTCGACTAATTGTACTAGTCTTCCTCAGGGCCAGGGCTATACAGGGTGTATAGCCCTGGCCCTGAGGAAGACTAGTACAATTAGTATAGGCAATCGCATGGGCTCGAGTAAAATTAAGGATTAATATCACGCGTGTTTTCAGAAGCTGTAGAAATTGCCCGAGTCGCTTCGCGACTCGGGCAATTTCTACAGCTTCTGAAAACACAAGTGATATTAATCCTTAATTTTACGAGGGAACATGTGATTACTTGTTTATAATGTAGAGGGCAAAATTATAAGGAAACCTTTCAGACTTTTTAAGAGTCACTCAGACTTGAAACTACCCGAAGTGAAAATACTCTCTCGCAAACTGACAAGAAAAAACTTTTCAACTTACTGTGGTTAAATAAATTTCTATTCGGTCAAAGATACATGCATTTGGCTGTTATGTACATCTAGAGAACATAGCCTGATTTTTATCGATAAAAGACACTTTACGACAAAAACAAAGCAAGTTTTATTTAAGCGTACCTGTGTTTTGAAGTTTTTGCCGCTTTGATAACAACAACAAATGGCAAGAGTTCAAACTTGCTTGCACGTTTGGCGATTTAATTGCTTTCTTTCACTTCTTTTAGCCTTATTCTTTCTCCTGTTAAACGTATATTTTCCCTTTCAGCAAAATCTGTCAAAGTTCTTTTCTTTAGGTCCACAGAAATCCGCATTTTTTCATTGAAGAGATGGAACTTTAAAACCTTTTGTCGCCATGAATGAATTTCTTCGAGGTCTTCAACGTCGCAAACTGGCTGCAGGCGCCTAGTTAATCCAAGATTTGACACAAATAATCGCTTCCTGTTTGGCGTAAAATGCTGTAATTCTCTTGTAGAATTCATTTCTTAGGTATCTTCCGGTTTCATTCCTTTTTTATAACAAAATCTCCGGCGAAACATGCGAGCGCTCCGTTTGTAAATTTTTTTTCAAAATCCCGCTAAGCCAAGTGAATGCAACGAGAACGACGCACTCAACCAATCACGAGTGAGAAATTTTGATGCTCGACCAATCAGGAGCGAGTAATTTTGCCCTCAATTAATAAAAAATGCCCTCCTCGTCAGCCAATCAGCATTCAGTAATTTTGCCCTCTATATTATAAGTCGAAATATTGGCCATTAATAAATCTGCCCTTTGCCGTAGTGCCAGCCTTGCATTCAGTTTTGTATTTTCACATTCAAGTGACGCCTGGCACGAAATCTTTCACAAGGAAGACCCGGCAACTACCAGTAAGTTTAATTTCTGCGTCGTGTGGACCTCTGCATTCAAAGGTTTTTCTAAATGTACAACAACTGTATTTGAAATTAAAAGTCTTATAATTACATGAAAAATATGCAATATATGCGTTTGGCCTGTCATTTGTATTAACAATCATTAACGAACACTTAAGAACACTTTCAGGCTGATTTCACCTAAAATACCCGATATATAAGAACCCAATCAGCCTGAACCCCGAAAATGGGTGTTCTTGTATGCGGGTTTTTACTGTATCAGCAATCAGTGAAAAACGATTGCTTGTATTGATCCGAAATTATTGAATCTACAATCGTTTCATTTTTCTTGCTTTTTTGGACAATGGAGATGGGAAACGTTGCGGTAACATTTTTCTGAAGAAAAAATAAACACACCATTTGTCAGTTTGTTTATAAAATAATTTCTGAAGGTATCTCCGATGTGATTCATGTACTCTATTTGGGCATTAAATCAATTTCTTTCATGCCAATATTTACTCACGAATCTATCTCAGATCTGAATTGAGAGTAAATAAAGCCTTGTTGCTTTTGTACGTAGCGAAAAATAATTCTTTTATGGACCAAATTTTCCCAAGACAACAACGCCCTTATTTCATGAACAGGCGTGAATTGAATCGAATATTGACGCGCCGAGCTAACGACCTGCCGACTGAACATTTTCGACATTGTCTTAAACGACACTGGCCATGGACCGGGGAGCTACGAATAAGGTTTTTAACTTGTTCGTTATTTTCTGGACTATCTTTATTGTTTTCTTTTTATGAACGTTTGGCAATTTTTTCCGATTCTCTTTATTATTGACTATGGGCTCTCGACTAACGACTGTAAATTTCACAATTCTTTTTTTATCGACCTCGTGCACTTACAATTGTGAATAAATGCGTTTTCTAACGCAGAGCCCTTTTGAACGGATCTTTGCATGCCACCAGTTCGAATAAATTTGGTAATTTTTGTATACAGCCAGTAAGAATACCGATAACTCAAACGCTCGATTACTAGAACCAAACATTTTCCCTTGGCTAAAGATTCCTTGCAAATATACCCTCGATAACTCGAACCTTCGATACAAATTTCCCTCTCTCCTGGAGGTTCAAGTTATCGGGATTCTACTGTGTATTTACTTTATCGGTCGAGTTGCATGATTTGGAATAGAATTGCGGTATATTTCACGGACACATCTTCAGTTTTATTTTCGATAGAATCCTGGACATATCGCAGCAACATCACGAAGCAAATTAGTCATTAGGTTATTTCGCGAATGAACATGCTGTAATGAGGTCAATGACACTGAAGGGCTACAGAATGTTATAAAAATAAAAGTAACTTCAGTTATTTCAGTTTTGTAGAGAGTGTGACTTGAAAGACAAAGTTAGGATCTAAAGCCTACAAGAATACTTTTTTTGGGGGAGGGGCACATCTTCATTTTATGAACATCCGTGATGTGAAAGAAAGCATTGCCTTACTTACCATGTAGATGTCTTTTTAGTTTCGGTTTTTCTTCACCTCTCTTCGTAAAAGTTAAGGTTGTGAACGAAGTTAAACTGTTTCGCTGCTTTTAAAGTCTTCAGTTGATAAAGCTGTTGTCAACAAATGCGTCAGTGAATCCACTTCAATACTGAATGACACTCACTCGGACAAAGACTATGTTAAATAAGAGGAAAAGGCCATTGTTGAAAACGAAATTGTTTTATTTAATGAATGATGTGTGACCAAAATTGAAGAGATCCACATGTTTTTCATAACAGTATAATCGACAATCAATCGACGATAACTTTTGCTTTTTGTCTATTGTTGCCAGTAAAAGCTTCAATATGACTTTATCGGATGTGAGAAATGCCGCCATAATTGTGCAATATGACCACTTAACAGAATTTATGCTGAATGCACTCATTTGTCATTAATTAGACAAATTAAATATGTGATGAAATTAGATCAAAATATTGGATGGAACTTATAATTGGTAAAAAATTATTTGCAAATGATTGAACATTTTTGTCTTTAGTTAGTTAGTGTAAATTTAGATAGCGGTTGCATTAATTTTTTTTCTGGAGTTTAGCAATATTCGTAAAATAAACTAACCTTTTTCCATTCCATGTCGTTACTGTTATGCGAGAAACTATGAAAAGTGGCTTTTATTGCAGTCTCTTGGAGTTAATATAAGTGACAAAGAGAAGTTAAATTGCTTTGCAAAAGAACCTCAAACCTACGTCGTCACTGATTGAAGAAAAACATCAGTTTCCTGCACGTAAAACCGAATATAAGACAAACGCTTTCATCTTTTACTTTAGAGAAAATAACCATTCGTTTGCTGAGTTTATAAATGCAAACACACCGCGAGTTTTGTTTTTTTTTAAATAAAACAATTTTAGGTTGACTGTTAAACTTAGTTATTGTCAGCTAGTGGTCAGAAAAAAGCTAGACTGCAAAACAGGCGGGTTTTTTTCCGCTGGCTCGCTCGCAAAGGCGCGAAGCGCAGAAAGCATCTGAAGCGCGGATACCCGAGCGCAAAGCGCGCGAGCCACACTCGCTCCAGACCTTTCGTTCAAAGACCGCGCACATTCGTGTGACCAACCTAAAAAATACGACTGTTTTGCAGTCTAGAAAAAAGTTTGAAAAAGGCAAAGTCAAATCCATATTCTGGTAATTGAAATGGAAACGAGAATGTTATTGTCTGAACTCAAGGTTTATGAGGATAAAAACAATTTTGAATATTTAACTAAAAAGGACTGGTGATTTGTACTTTGAGACAACATTCGTCCTCTTTTATGTTAAATAGAAATAAAATAAAACAAAACGTCCAGATGCAATACTTGCCAGATAGGAAAAAGCCGTACATATTATTATATCCTGGACCATAAAGTTTTATGCGAGGTCTATAAGGATGATATTATTTTACGAATTTTCTCTATTTACCCCAACTTAATTTATTTTGCGCTTTGCGTTATTCTCCAAATGAATATTGCGTAGAATTAAGTGGACTCGAGAAAATTGTTTAGGAAGCACTTAATCCATCATTTTGTCTGGCTTAACATCAATTCAGTTGTCATCTTTTTTGCTTGACTATATTCAGACACTAATATTTCTCGATTTTTACATATTATTTTATTATCTGAGTACGGAAATTTTTAGCGGAGCACCTGCCAGGCCGAAGGCCTGGCTGCGCAGCTTCATACTCTTAGAACCTATGCCGTGACTTTTCATAGTCATGGCTAGCGGAATGTTTCGCGGGCGCGGGTGTGCCCGCCCGCCGTGTTGGAACAACATCCGGGATCTTGAAAGCAAGGCTTTGTTTTTCGCGCGGCCACACAGCCGTGAGCTCGGTAAACACTTTAGTTGTTTTGTTGTGTCTAGCGGAGAATTATTAAAAAGTCGTTATTTTCCTGCATTTTTTCGCGGTTTGCTACTCAAGACAGGGATACTAATTAAAGTATACTCAGAAGCCGCTTTAGTGGAAAAAGACGAGCTTTCAGGGATAAAATCTTGCTTCGAGGAACTTCGTGTATTACGTTTTTATCAATGCGGGAGATGTTTGTTTTCCACGGATTTCAGATTTGAATTTCCAAGCAAGCGAGGGACTTAAAGGTAAAACAGATTACAGTTTTCGATGAGAATTTATGTTGATATCAATCTGTGAGTGGCTTTTTATTAGTGTTATTGTTAGTTTTGGAGAATTGATTTTAAAACGTGCTTAAGGTTACAGTGTACCTTCGGGGGTGTCTCCAGTATAACAGCTCTAGCGTCTTAAGATTACGCTTAATATACCTAAACCCAGATATCAAATTAAAGCTTATAGAGCTGGCTATCTAAATATGGAAACCATTTGCTAATAAAATGAATTGTCGAATTTTTTCCGACGTCTAAATTCGAACGTCCGAATCAGCTTTAAAACGCTATAACTCAAAGCGATTATTGTATTTTGCTAATTTGATTTGTTCTCGGGTTTCCGGACACGAAGCGCTACAAAAACGTGTCGGCGATTTCCCATATTCAATTGCAGTGAAAAGTTAAAGAATATTTTCGAAAAAGGAAGAAAAAAAATGGAATGATCGCACGGAAATGGCTCTTCACGAAAAAGTTTTCAGAAATAAGAAATTCGCCGACACGTTTTTGTTGATTATGTTAGCCTAGCTTCTGTCCAAATTTGAGGAAAATCGAACAAATTCCCTTTGAGTTGTAGCTCTTTAAAGTGTCCCCAACAAGCGAAAAATTAACTTTGAGAAAACACCGCTTAAAAAAACAGATCGCTTCATAAACAAACTCCGTCCACAAAAGTTATACCGTCATTTCTCCGTCGATTTTCACTATTTTTCGATAATTTTTTGGGGGGATGAAAGTTCATTCGGTAAACTTTATTTTGACGCCAAAATAAAAAATTCAATAAATTTTCGATCTGAAGGTACACTGTAACCTTAAGGTGGCTCCTAATAGTTTAAACATTCCAATCATGATACATCTATGATATTCAATCACAGCTACACCAGTAAAGTTAAGAGAAAAAGTTTAGTACAGATTTGTAAACACTAAACCAATGAACAAATTTAAATGGCTACGACATCAAAATTTGTTACCATGGCAACGTTAAAAGAGGCCAAAAAGACCCCATTTTCAACCTTTTGAGGCTAATAACTTTAAAACTGCTCGGTGAAATTTTTTGATTTTTATATATTTTTGTCTTATAAACATAACAAACATTTGTACCAATTTTGAAAAAATCTGTACATAGGATTCAGAGATATGTCATTTTTACATAAATTATGGTAGCTCTGAACCCTATGTACAGAATTTTTTAAAAAATTGTTAAAATGTTTCTCTTGCCAATTAAACAAAAATATATCGAAAACAAAAACTTTCACCGTGTAGTTTATAAGTTATTAGCCTCAAATGGTCCAAAATAGCATATTTTTTACCTCTTTTCGCGTTGCCATGGCAACGAATGATGACGTCGTTTGGATATCACTTTGTTGACTGATAAAAGATTTACTGGTTTCAAGTAAAAGATTTTTAGCCACACCATCGGGCTAGCTGTAATGGAATGCAAAAGGCGAGAGGGCTGAAAAATATGGAGCCACCTTAAATTCAGTTGTAACGATCTCTTGAATTTCATCGAAGATAACTTGAACTCGATGAGCTATAATTAAATGGTACGCGTTTTGATTTTAAACGTAAGCTAATGGAGATTTGAATAAATTTTTTCGAAAGAAGATTGTGTTGTCCATTTTTATGTGTTTGTTCATTCATTGGATAGATTGAAAAGCGATTTATGTAAACAAAATAAGACTTTGATTTTATAGTACAGTTCTAGCGTCACTCGCATCGCCTTTTTTAATTGTGTATTTTTGCAATTTTTGATTTTCAAATCAGTTTCTCGGGCAATTCTTGACAAACATAAACTGTATTTTATTCGGAAACTAGTGGTACTAGTTATTCTAGACAGAGAAAAGTTGTTTTTGTGAACTTTTGTACGGTCTATAAAAATGTACTGTACAGATGGTCGCGTAATACTGTTTTTGAGAATTGCTAAAATTGAAAATAGCCCGTTCGTCAATCTTAATTCTTGTGCTTCCAACCTTTCACCTTAGTTAAGTTTCACCTTAGTTAAGCTTGTTCAAAGTGCGACGCTGTTAGGCTTGGGCTATCCATATATATTAGATTTTTTAACACTGCAATTACAGTTTACTTTTGACTTGCATCCTAGCCAAGTACAAAAGACTCATGTTTGTGTCTGTTAAGCTAAAGGAACTTAGTACTTTTAGACTGGGTAACTTGCTCTCTGGCGTTGCACTTCCCTTACATCTCCAACTAAGTTAAAAACAGACTTAGGGCCTGGTTAAACTAGGGAACATTGTCGTGGAAATATTGCTGCGGACGGAAATGTTTCCCAGTACGTTTAGACGCGCGAGCAGCATTTGTTGCGGACGCAAATCTGGCTTCCCGGACATGAGGACATGTTATTGAATCAAGTCAAAAGCATTCGTGATTTCCGGACGCATTCTTTTACTTCCAAAACAAATGTTTCCAAGTTTAGCCACATCAGAATTAACAATGTTTCCTAGTTTCGCCAGGCCCTTATTCCCCACTCCAGAAACTATGAAAAATACCATAATACTCTCTAAAGTGCAGGTTTGGTTGGTGTGTTCTGTCGTGAATTGTAATAACGTCGTAAATTGTAATAACAGTCGTCGTAAATTGTGATAACAGTTGTCGAGAATTGTAATAACCAAGCGATCGTAAATTGTAATAACACGTTGTCATAATTTGTAATAAGCCGAGCTGCCGTAAAATGTAATAACACATTGTCGTATTTTCATTGTAATAAGTCTTAAAATAACTGCCGAGGGCTTATGCAATTTTCTCATCAATCAGTTTCAAAAATAGTCCATCAAAAATATTTCAGCCATCATATAAACCGCAGTAATGGCATTAAATAAATCATCTGACCGACCACCTAGTGAACTATTTAAAACAGCCAACCGACCTACATACTGACTAACTACCTGCTACTTTCACCAATATTGCATGCCCGCGGATCCCCCTAGAAGCTCGCGCCTACGGCGCTCGTTACACGCCTTCGATGTGTCTGCCACAGGATTCAAACTAATCTGGTTACGCCTACAACTAATCAAAAACATCGCTACGCCCCTGCTTGAGCCAGATTGAAGCGTCAATATGGCTCGAGTAGGGGCGTAGCGATGTTTCTGATTAGTTATAGGCCTAACCAGACCTGCTTGAATCCTGGCAGACACAGCGAAGGCGTGCAACGAGCGCCGTAGGCGCGAGCTTCAAGGGGTGACCGGGGGAAGTTTTTTTATTATTTCTTTAAATACTTTAATACATATGTTACAAATACTACTGTTAACAGAACAATGATACAGAAGCAAAAAAGTTAAAAAAAAAAAGAAAAACAATCAATAACAACAACTAACAGACAACTATGGTACAGTTACAATTTTAAAGACCAAGGGTCAGTTTTTTCTAGTTTCCACAGTAAAACTAAATTTTATAGCAATACAATTTTTAAAATCAAAGTTTTCTTGTGATATTTTGCTAGCGTAAATATATTGCTTAACGTGTAAAAGTAGAAAGCGAAACTTCTTTCTAATGTTTTCATTTACTATCAGAGGGGAAGGGGAAAAGAAGGGGGCATGCAATATTGGTGAAAGTAGCAGGTAGTTCGTCAGTGTGTAGGTCGGTTTGCTGTTTTGACCTGTTTTGAATAGTTCACTAGGTGGTCGGTCAGACGATTTATTTGTTGTCGTTACTGCGGTTTATATGATGGCTGAAATATTTTTGATGGACTATTTTTGAAACTGACAAGAAAATTGCATAAGCCCTCAGCTGTTATTTTAAGACTTATTACAAAATACGACAATGTGTTAGAGTGATTTTACTTAACCCGTGAAATAGTTAGTAGAATACTAGGCACTATAATACTATAATTCCATTGTTTTCTTTTGTTTAATTTGAACTATCACACACTAATTGTTAGATAGTGTTTCATAGGTGAAGTAGTCTAAAACCACTCTATTACAATTTACGGCAGCTCGGCTTATTACAAATTATGACAATGTGTTATAACAATTTACAATCGCTTGGTTATTACAATTCTCGACAACTGTTAATTATTATAATTTACGACAGGTATTACAATTTACGACGACTATTATTACAATTTACGACAGGTATTACAACGACGTTATTACAATTCAAATTCACGACAGAACGTGGTGCTTGATGTAAGCCTGATTTTTCCAATTTGTTTTGTTTTCAGCACGAACTGCTATGCTTCAACTTCTTGGCAATTTGCATACGGTGCACATTTGTATATGAACACATAATGCTACGTCCTAGCGTTCCTACATGTACTCTGAATTCCTTTGTTTCATTAATTCTAACAAAGGAGACTTGAATAATTATACCTCGGTGAGGGTGAGCCTGAACATTAAATATTATTATTGTATTTTTCGGAGTGGCTTATAGTGGAATCTCATCAAGGCTTAAGAAACTTACACCTCTGGTATTCTAGTGCCAGTTAGGCTGCGAAACTTATCAAGCTGTCATTAAAGGTTACTTTTGACCTACATTGCCAACTAATGGTGCGTCCGAATAAACCTATTGCGGAATAAGAATATGAAGTATGGTCACAAAAATCGCGCGTTTAATTTTTCAGGTGCCTAAACAGACAATTCTGGGAATACAGTTAATCGAATGAACCCTAAGTATAAAGACTACAAGAGCCAGTTCCACTCTAGACGCATCCGATCCATACTAAGTGGAATGGACTTAGGGAGACACTTAGTACAAGGGCAACACCAACGGGCATAAGTCATGAAATTACATCCGCAGACTACACTTAACTGTAAACCCAATTGAGGTTGCAAAAGGCTTATTGTAGAACAATTATTTATTAAGTATACAACAACATTAGAGTGATTTTACTTAGACCGTGAAACAGTATCTAGCTAATAGTCAAAATTAGCCAAAATTTTGACTATTATAGTTTAAAACTATAATTTTGATTAAAATTATAGTTTTAAACAATATTTTGTTGCAGTCTGGTGTCCAGGCTTCTTCTTTTCTTACTCACTATTGACTTGAATTTACGACGTCACCGACTTTTTGAGTTGGAAATGAAGGCATTTCTATTGCAGTATTTTGCGTTATACTGGGAAGATTATTGTGCTCTCTTTCACTGCCTTTATTGTGAGGAACAACTCGTCCAGTTGTCATGGGCTTGGAGCATCTGATTATCGCACGCACTGCTCTACGAACGCCTTGATTTCTGCCACAGTTCAACAGCGGGTTCAACAAACCATTCAGAGTAACTACGAAATCGTAAAATGGGCTGAAAGGAATTAATCCTGTGTTTGAAAATCCCAGATTTAATAAAACTAACGGGGAAATAAGACCCGGTAAGAAAGTGACACAGAGTATTATTAGGATCAAAACAATTGTGTTCGCCAATTTCTTCTCTCGCTTTAAGGTGGCGACCACTTGGTGTCCATGTTGATGTATGGTGCGACTGTGGCGTCTGTTTGCGATGAATATTCCAACATAAGAGGAAATGATAACGGTGATAGAGATAACATAGAACAAAGGTATCGCTAACATTAATGGCATTCTAAGAACGGGATAAAAGTTTAACGTGTAAATCATTCCCGACATCAAGAAACTTAAAACCCAGATCGCGGACGAATGTTTGATGACATATGATCGCGTCGTGCGATTGCGGTACCACCAAGGCTTGCTTACTGCCAGATACCGGTCTCTGCTGATAATCGCCAGATTACCAAGGGTCGATAGGTAACACAGAACTACAAATCCTGCCCTAAAGCCCTTTCCCTCAGGGCAAAAATCTTCATTCGAGAACCTCAAGAGGTTTTTGACTATTGAAAACACTGCCCACAATAAGTCGGTTATTGACAAACTGCACAGTAGCAATAATGAAGGATACTGAAGAGATTTTACTCGTATCACAGCAGTCAATACAAGGGAATTACTTATGATTGACAGGAAAGCCAACAGCGTGTCAAGAGGAATGATGACAAAGTTGGTGATGTCACGTATTGTGTGTTGTTCTTCCTCTGGAATGTTAGGAATGAGGCATCTTTGATAAGAAAGAGTTCCTGAGCCTAAAGTCTGGTTGTCTAGAGATGACATTGCCTAAAGTGAAAAAATGTCAAGATGGTCATCAAAATTTATTTCCAAAAGTTCATCAGGCCCCAGGCCCTGGTTGTCTAATGAAAGGCTTCTATGAGCCAACTCGTGAATACGAAACAATCTTCGGACCCTCCCCTCTCCCAGTTTTTTTGCTCCACTAACCCCTCACCCCTGCGGTTAACTCCCCACCCTCCCCTCCCTTCAACCTGTACTAATGGGTAAGGCAAGTGACCGTAACATATCGCGGGCACAATGTTCATCAACATTCCCCTCTCATAGACGTTTCGCTCCATCGAACACTCGCCCCTGCGTCAAACTTCCCACCCTCCTCTCCATCCAACGCCGTCCCCATGGGGAAAGCAGGTGACCATTACATATTGTAGGACGGCTGTTAGTTGCATATCATTAGGCTAAGTGTGTGTATTTTCTAATATAAAAATAAGGCTAAATTGCCAAGAACCAAGACATCTGTTTTCCTGTTTTTAGTGATATTTCCTTGTTGTTTAGCATCTGTTCTGGGAAATTTTCTGAAACTTCATTTAAAATTCGACTAGAATTTACAAGATCAGCAATCAGTGAAAAGCGATTGCTTATATTGATCCGAAATTATTAAATCTACAATTGTATTATATTTCTTTCTTTTTTGGAAAATGGAGAGGGGAAACATTGCGGTAACATTTGTCCGAAGAAAAACAAAAATACGCCATTTGTCAGTTTGTTTATAATATAATTTTCGAAGGTGATCTCCGATGTGATCCATGTACTCTATTTGGGCATTAAATCAATTTCTTTCATGCCAATAATCACTCACGAATCTATCTCGGATCTCATTTGAGAGTAAATAAAGCCTTATTGCTTTTGTACGTAAAGAAAAATTATAATTCTTTTATGGACCAAATTTTCCCAAGTCAACAACGCCCTTCTGATTTCAGGAACAGGCGTGAGGTGAATGGAATATTGACGCGCCGGGCTAACGCCCTGTCGACCGAACATTTTCGAAACACTGACCATGGACCGGAGAGCTACGAATACGATTTTTAACTTGTTATTTTTTGGACTATCTTTATTTATCTTTTTATTTTTTCCGATTCTCTTTGTTATTGACTCTAAGCCCTCGACTAACGAGTAAATTTCACAATTCTTTTTTTTATCGACCTCGGGCCCTTACAATTGTAAATGAATGAGTTTTCAAACGCGGACTCTTTTGAACGCATCTTTGCATGCCACCAGTTCGAATAAATTCGGTAATTTTTGTATCCAGTAGAATCCCGATAACTCAAACCCTCGATAACTCGAACAAAACTTTTCCCTTGGCTAAAGATTGCTTTCAAATTTACCCTCGATAGCTCGAACCCCGGGCTCGAACCTTCGATATCTCGAACCAAATTTCCCTCTCCCCATGAGGTTCGAGTTATCGGCCGAATCTAATGTATTTAGTTTATCGGTATAGTTGCATGAGTTGGAATAGAATTGCGGTATATAATATATATTTCACGGACACATCTTTTTTTTTTCGATAGAATCCTGGACATATATATCGCAAGAAACATCACGAAGCAAATTAATCATTAGGTTATTTCGCGAAATGAACATGTTGTAATGAGGTCAATAACGCTGAAGAGCTACAGAATAATATAAAAATATAAGTAACTTCGGTTTTGTAGAGAGTGCGACTTGAAAGGATCTAAAACCTACAAGAATTAATCGATTTTTTTTTGCGAGGGGAACTTCTTCATTTTGTGAACACCTGTGATGTGAAAGAAAGCATTGCTTTACTTACCATGTAGATTTCTTTCTAGGTTCGGTTTTTCTTTACTTCTCTTCGTAAAAGTTAAGGTTGTGAACGAAGTTAAATGTTTCGCTGCTTTTAAAGTCTTCAGTCAGTCAGAGCCCACTTCAATACTGAATGAAACTCACTCGGACAAAGACTATGTTAAATAAGAGGAAAAGGCCATTGTTGAAAACGAAATTGTTTTATTTAATGATGTGTGATCAAAATTGAAGAGATCCACATGTTTTTCATAACAGTATAATCGACAATCAATTGACGATAACTTTTGCTTTTTGTCTATTGTTGCCAGTAAAAGCTTCATTATGACCTTATCGGATGTGAGAAATGCCGCCATAATTGTACAATATGACCACTTAACAGAATTTATGCTGAATGCACTCATTTGTCATGAATTAGACAAATTAAACATGTGATGAAATTAGATCAAAATATTGGATGGAACTTATAATTGGTAAAAAATTATTTTCAAATGATTGAACATTTTTGTGTTTAGTTAGTGTATATCACGTAAATTTAGATAGCGGTTGCATTAATTTTTTTTCTGAATTTTAGCAATATTCGTAAAATAAACTAATCTTTTTCCCTGATTCCATGTCGTTACTATTATGCGAGAAACTATGAAAAGTGGCTTTTATTAAGACAGTCTCTTGGAATTAATATAAGTGACAAAGAGAAGTTAAATTGCTTTGCAAAAGAACCTCAAGCCTACGTCGTCACTGATTGAAGAAAAACATCAGTTTCCTGCACGTAAAACCGAATATAAGACAAACATTTTCATCTTTTACTCAAGAAAAAAATAACCATTCGCTTGCTGAGTTCATAAACGAAAACAGGTCAAAACACATTGCGAGGTTTTTAAAAAAACAATTTTAGGTTGACTGTTAAACTTAGTTATTGTCAGTGGTCTAAAAAAAGCTTGAAAAAGGCAAAGTCAAATCCATATTCTGGTGAACGGAAACGAGAATGTTATTGAAAGGTTTATGAGGGTAAAATTTTGAATATTCAACTAAAAAGAACTGGTTATTTGTACTTTGAGACAACATTCGTCCTCTTTTATGTTAAAAAGAAGTAAAACAAAACAAACGTCCTGACGCGATACTTGCCAGACGAAAAAAAGAAGCCGTACATATTATTATGTCCTGGACCTTAAAGTTTTATGCGAGGTCTTTACGGATTAGTTTCAAAATTGATGTTATTTTACGAATTTTCTCTATTAACCCCAAGTTAATTTATTAGTTTCCCCAAATGATTATTGCGAAGAATCAAGTGGACTCGAGAAAATTGTTCAGGAAGCACTTAATAATCCATTATTTTGTCTGGCTTAACATCTATTTAGTTGTTATCGATTTTTTGCTTAACTCCATTCAAACACATAATCTGTTTACATAAATCAGAAATCACTATCTTGATTTAAAAATTCAAGAAAACAGATTGCATGGCCGCAAAGTTTCCCGATTAGTTTCGCATGAATTGCATCGTGAAATTTTTGTCAATAATATATCAGACTATTGCTACACTGCAATTTAGAAAGCATATGGATATAATGGAATACATTTCAGGTCGCTGCAGAGAAAAACGTAACTATGAATTTAAGTTTTCGGCATTGTAATTTGTCGCAAATTAAAACTAATTATTTAATTTAACCTAGATACACCGAAGACATTTAATAAATGTCACAGTATGGTTTAGCAGAAACAAATTAAGATATTTCTTATTTCGCGAAACACAAAAAGACTTAAAAGCAATCAATTTTTAAGTTATTTCCACGGCATCCGTTGGAGTTCTGCATGTTTATATTTACTTCCCTATCATAAGTAATCTTAGCACTGAATACCTCAAAGATTATCCGCTGAATTTCATTATATATTATGGAGAAAAATTAAAATATTAGTGATAAAAAAAACCTGATCAAAATAAGAATCGATATTCACTAAAATCTTGACTTACAAGTTAATGATTTAAGTAGTAAAATAGTCCGCATATCAAAACAAAATATTTATTTTTACAGCTAACTTCTCTAATTAGACCCCAATTTAGTTTGGTTGTTGCTGTTGCTGATATGCGCAATAGTTCTTGTTTTGTTAATTCCGAAAATGGGGGGCAACCTGAAAAAACCGAGAGGTTTCTGGGAACGAGGTTGTGCAGGGGTGGATCAACAAACCCTTGTTGAAGTTTATTTTTATCATATTTCTCTCCCTCTTTTGCTTGACATTATAATTATTCTCTCTTAGGTGATGTTATAAGTTAGAATTGATGATCTCCCCCACCTGCCAAAAGGTAGAAATAAATAGATTTGCTCTTTAGATCACAGCCTTAAATGCCAATAATTGTTTTAGCATCATTTTATAGCTGGACATATGAGAAAATGGAAAAATGTTTAATTTCTCTTTTTACACCCGACACAGAAGAAGGATTTATATTCATTACGCTTCGTGATGAATATAACGCTATACTGCTAGCTTCAGTCCCTTCTCAGTCAGTCGAGCGGGTGGCGGGACTGGAGCGAGCAAACGAACAGGAGGGCAACTGGATGCCGGGGGGGGGGGGGGGGGGGTGGAGTTTTAAGGGTCAAAATTTGTAGATTGGTACCGCTTAGGGTGCTGAAATCTAAAATGATCATAGTTAAATTATCGCGGTATCTTTTAGGGTATTGCGCTGAAAAAATGACAGAATATGTCTTGTGTTGTATAAAATTGGTACCTCTTTAGGGGTAGAAATATATTTCAGCCATACCAATCAAACGAGATTCTGGTACCTTTTAGGGTGCTTTTCGAAATTTTCCGACGAGCACCCCCGTCTTCTTTATAGAGGCATCCCCCCGAAATTGGGTGACTTTCGTCAGGCGCTCGGTTGTCGCCGATTTGCTCGCGCGCTCGACTATCCAGAGAGGACTGCTAGCAGTCTAATATAATGTCTGAAATAATACCAAGTACACATTACAATATTATTGAAACATGATCACGAGCTAGCTGCATGGCACCAGCAGTAAAATGTCTAATCGAGGTGTGTCCTCTAACGAGAGTCCAAACGATATTTTTTTTTTTGTTGGAATTAATTAAAATATCGTAGGTATGTTATAGCAAGAGCTTGTAACATTGGGAGTTTATTTTTGTATAGTACATCTTCTCTTGAATGCCTGTAATTAGCTTAGTCAACGAATTAAGTGTCTGTAAAAGCGAGAGGCCGCAACGAGGGTGTTGTTTGTAGTTGTGGTTTCATCAACAGAGAGAGAGGGAGCCTGCAGAGAAAAATTAATCAAAGTAAAAACTAATTAAACAGAACAGACATCAGCTATACCACATCGTTATTTGGCATAAACATTGCGAAGAGCAGGATCGCCATCGATCGGCTTTCTGGTTTGAAATCACTCCTTACTTTATTTGACTTGCATTGTGTAAGGTAAGATGAATTCATTCAGTTTCAGTACATCAAATATGATAATGCATATACGTGGTTTCTATCTTTTACATGATATTATACTATAATATTTTAGGAAAACAAAGTAAATGTTGGTGTTTACCCTGAAACTAAAGAGATCACAACAAGTACTAACAAAACAAAGTAATCATCTAATTTTGAAAATTATTTGTAACATTGTGCACTGATTTGCAACGTTTAGCCACAAGATTGCAAGTCTTGTGTAAGCCTGGCTTCTCTTTTATCTTTTTGGGGAGGGATACTAGTAGCGTTGTTTCGCTATCAACACTGATGACACATACAATGTAGTGGAACATCTGGTTCTCAACAGCAGCGCACAGAAGATAATCTTTATCAGTCAAGGTGTTTTTATTAGCTTTGCCATGTTAGATATAGTGTAGATAGATAAAAGATATACAGATACATACAAGAAAGGAAATTCATGAAACAACAACCACAACAACATGAAAATTAAAGGCCCTTTATTGTTATAGTCCAAACGAAGGCGGCATATGTTTTCTCTCAAAATATCATTATTTTTTGTTGAAAACGGTCCGACTGTTTATTATTATTTAGACGTTTGGTACCACAGCCAAGTATAGAATGAAGTCCTTTTACTCTTAAGTAAGAAGACGCGTTTACGCTGTGGCTGTTTTATTTTGTTATATATTTTTTTATATTATATCAAAATTTCACTGACTTTTCTTACTGCCATGTTGTATTTCCAAATGCTACTAAATATACAACTGTCCGAGATCTAGAGCTTCTGTTCGATTTACTTGATACAATTCAAATTTATAGTTATTGTGAAAAGTTGAAATAAGGATGTTGGTGGGTGTGCAACAACTAATATACTGCCACAAGAAAGAAAATTAAAATTGATGATTTGAATGTAAACATTCCTTACCACAGTTAATTTATTTACTCTTGTAGTCATTTCGAAGTATGATGAATTATTAAGTTCGATGCACTGAATACTAGCTTTAATTTGCTTCACAGTATGGTTTAAAAACTGAAAATGTCACACCGAGAAAAGAGGGTAATAAGTATTATATCTATCGAGGCTTAGCGTCGGTTTGAGAATGAGAGAAGGAAAGACCGGATCTTGTGACGGAAGAAGGCGCTGAGGATGATGGTAAACGTTTTAAGTAATTCGCTTTTTTGAAGTCTTTGAAATTACAAAATTCCAGAACGGTTTTTGTTGGAAGGTAGTCCAATATTCCCACATATTCTAATTGGTTAGAGTGATTTTAATTAACCCATGAAAGAAGTTGTAATAGTCACTGACTGGTAGACTAAAATAGACGAAAGAAAACAAAATATTTAGGGACTTGTAGTCATTTCGAAGTTTGATGAATTATTAAGTTCGATGCACAGAATAATTTGCTTCACAGTATGGCCGGTTTGAAAACCAAGTGACATGGCACACCGAGAAAAGAGAGTACTAAGCATAATATCTATCGAGGCCCACAGGAAAAGTTGAAAATTTACATGCACATGTAAAAAGTAATTTACAACATGTAAATATGGATTTACATACTTTGTAAACTGCGATTTACATGTTAGGGTTTTATAAATAAAATTTACATGAAATTTACAGCTTTGAACACACATGTAAATCTACTGTAAATAGTTATTTACATGGTTCTTGCTACAGTGAGAAAAAATTGGGTTATGTAAATAACATGGAAATTATTCCACACACATTTACAGTATCTAGACCCTGTAAATAACATGGAAATCGAAAATGGGAGCCTGCAAGGAACAATGTAAATAACATGTAAATCGAAAAAGGGAGGCTATCCTGTAAATAACATGTAAATAAAGAAAGACAGATTATAAGGAAACCTGTAAATAACATGTAAATCGAAAAAGGGAGGCTATCGTGTAAATAACATGTAAATCAAAAAAGGGGGGCTATCCTGTAAATAACATGTAAATCGAAAAAGGGAGCCTGCAAGGAACCATGTAAATAACATGTAAATCGAAAAAGGGAGGATATCATGTAAATAACATGTAAATCAAAAAAGGGGGCTATCCTGTAAATAACATGCATATCAAAAAAGAGAGACTATAAGGAACCCTGTAAATAGCATGTATTTCGAGAAAAGGGGGCTATCCTGTAAATAACATGTAAGGGAGGAGGGAGGAGCACGAAAAGCTGAAACACGCGTGTGAGTATCGGCGCTTCGCGCCTCCCCTCGAGGATTAGAGAGTCACAGTATCGAACTTCTTGATATTTAGAACTAAAGGCAGTTTTCCCCTGCTTCACTCTATTACAATTATTCGTTACCTCCAATAACTTGAAATTTTATTAACTCGAACTGTTTTAAGTTTTCTCTGACGGCTCGAGTTATGTAGATTCTAAAAACTCACGCCAAAATGCGGGTGCCTTTGAAACACTGAAATCGACCGGAACCGTGGTATTGAAGCTAAATGAAAATAGGAAGCTGTGAAAGACATAAAGAATGAACACTGATAAATTACATGGGACTTCTACCATATCATCGGACTTTATCAAAACTCAGTCCAACTTTCATCGCTGATCTGTACTGTATTTAAAGCGTATTAAAAATGCTCTTATTGAACTACATACTTATTGAATCCATAGCTGCAAAAACCATGTAATTAAAATGGGAGACTCCAGATACTCTGTAACAATATATCATGTAACCCTTTTAAAAGTCGTGTAAATGAAAATAGCGAGACCGATAAATTCCTGTAAAAGAAGCGCTTGAGTGTGCACTCGGGCATATTGTTGATTCTCGGCAGCCAGTCGGAAAATAAAACTGCAACAACAGACAGAGCCAACGTCAAGATTACTTAGCGTTCGGTATTGGTAGAATAGCTTACCGGAATAATAAAAGTACGAAGACTTTCCTTGAAAATGATGCCGTGCATGTGACGCGTGACGCGTGACACGCGTTAGAATTCTCATTCAAAACAAGGCCGGTCCCCTTATTGAAATTGTTCTAGCACTGATAATGTCAAAAATAAAATAATAAAATAGGCCAACTTTAAAGTGCAAAGAGAGATTCGTAAAAGTTGCGTAGTCTAGTTCAGTGGGTAAATGGCTGGTACCCTGTGAGCACCTGAAAACGTTTACCCTTTACGAGGATCCTGGGGAAATATAACAATAAATTTTTCAGTTATTCTAGGAGCAAAATTATATAAGCAGAAGCTAGATTCTCGTCAGTGACTCCTTGGAAACGGGAAAGTTAATTCTCCAAAATCTCTCCGTTGAGCTAAAACATGCTGGATCCATGCAACTCAGGGCCTACGAAAGGGTACAATCTATGTCCCTATACATGACGCATCCACCGCTGAATAATGAATGCCACTGACCCGAAGGCGCCGAAGGCGGGATATTTTCAACGGTCGAATGGCGGTCGAGTTTGACTACTGGCGAAGCTTCGGGCCTTAAAACGGCTTTATTCAGAGGAAATCTCAATACAAAATGCCCTAAAAGAATGAAGAAGAACCCACGCATCTTTGCAGGTATGTTTTTAACGCTGGGTAGCGTTTCGATTTAATTTGTACTGTCAACCATGGCACGAATCTACATGTACATGTTGAAATGCTAAATACTCAAGTCAGTTTATTTTCACAAAAATGGTGGGATATATTTCACTTTAAACCGTCACAACTTGATAGACAATGAATCGAAAAAGATCAGTTTTGAGAAATGTACATTAGGGTTTATAGAGGGTTACAAGAACACAGCTCATGGCACACGTAAGTTAACTTAATAATTTAAGCTTAGGGGCCGACCATTTAACTTTTGAGGGGGGGGGGGGGGGGTGGGTGATTTTGAAAAAAAATTTCCTGCAAGCGCTTGTCGGAAGAAAAAAATTGCATGCAGCACAAATGGAATAGAAAAAAAATTCTTGCAGTGCTGTAAGGAAGAAAAAAATGTTACAAAGCTATTTTATTATTTAGACTGATATTTAGACTGTCAAAATGCAGGAAATGGCACTTGAGAGAACCTAAATTTGCAAAATTTCCCGGGGGGGCATGCCCCCGGACCCCCCTAGAAACTCGCGCCTTCGGCGCTCGGAATAGCGCCCAATGCGCTAATAATTACTCCCTATTTTCCATCAAATGTGGTTGGAATCTCTGTTACATTTGCTTGATGTGCATCACTTTATGATATGACAATATTATAATGACTTCGTATGACATGAGTGTAAAGAATGACTAAATACAAAAGCATAGCAGTGGAAACCTAAGGCTTGTGGGATGTGGCTAAAAGTGTAATGCACAGAATACTACACACTACATACTACACATAGGTGGCATAGGTAGCAAGTATTACCCCTTAGCTGCCAATAAAAGGAACTGAACCCAAGCATTAGCAGCCATGGACAGCTGTTTCAGCCTAAGCCCTTGTTAGGCCTAATCATCAAGGCATAGCTGATACTAATGGCCTCAAGTATCCCACAATACATAAAGATAACAAGCAGTGAAAATGTAGGGCTTGTGGGATATGACTAAAAGTGTGATACACAGAACACGAATGGTATTTGTACAGCAAAGAAGAAAGATTGTGTAAAGCTTACAAAATCTTAAGGCTCCATATCAGGACTATTGCCGCAATAGCCACAATGTAAATGTAAATCAATTTTTGGGAAACTTGGACTGACCCTTCTTCAGGAAAAAAATGCTGCAGAAAACTGAGAAGGGAAAAAAAATATCCTGCAAAGCATTGAGAAGGGAAAAAAAAATCCTGCACACTGGGTCTCTAGAAAAAAAATTTCTTGCTGACCAGAAATCACCCACCCCTCCCCTCAAAAGTTAAATGGTTGGCCCCTTACATGTAAGTTTATACCTGCAAAGTTTTACAATAAGCCTTACATGAAGGGGCAGAATACTTCAACTACATAAATCAAGACTGCTACTGTGGTCCAGCAGTCACCAAATCATAATTTACATAATAAACCTGCCATCTCTTTTTGGAGCTGCTACTGCGGTCTGCAGTCTGGCAGTCGACATTATTTACATAACAACTGTAACTGACCTCCGCAGCAAAACAAAAGCATTGTGTGTATTTCTCGTTCTTTAAGTGTGCCAAGCGAAAAATAATATAAAACGGTGAGAGCGAAAAATATAAAATGGTGAGCATACTTGCCCAAATTCACAGTCAACCACTTCGATCGTGACCGCGGTAGCAGTCGATTTTAGGACTTGGCTAAACTCACAGTCAAACACTTATGGTATGGTGTTGCAAAAATGTTTGACATAGCATTGATAAATAAAATATATTTATCTATTTTTCTATACTGTTTTTCTATTTATGTTATTTACACGATAGTCCCCCTTTTCGATTTACATGTTATTTACAGGATAGCCCCCTTTTTCGATTTACATGTTATTTACAGGATAGCCCCCCTTTTTCGATTTACATGTTATTTACAGGATAGCCCCCTTTTTCGATTTACATGTTATTTACAGGCTTCCTTTTTTCGATTTACATGTTATTTACAGGCTTCCTTTTTTCGATTTACATGTTATTTACAGGGTTCCTTACAGGCTCCCTTTCTCGATTTACATGTTATTTACAGGATCTTCTCTTGGATTTACATGTTTCACTCAAAATATTTACATGTTATTTACAGGTTTGACAATAACATGTAAAAGGGGAATTAGCATGTAAATTATCATTTACAGTATCTTTACATGTTATTTACATGTTATTTACATACAATGTAAATTTTCAACTTTTCCAGTGGCCTGGCGTCGGTTTGGGAGGCAGAAATGAGAGAAGGAAAGGCCGGATCTTGTGACGAAAGGAGGCGTTGAAGACATAGTGAACGTTTCGCTTTTTTGAAATCTTTGAAATTACAAAATTCTAGAACGGTTTTTGTTGGAGCGTAGTCCAAAATTGCCGCATATTCTAATTGGTTAGAGTGATTTCAATTAACCCATGAAACAAGTTGTAATGGTCACTGACTAATAGACTAAAATGGACGAAAGAAAACAAAACATTTAAGAACCGGAGTAATAATCAGTCAGTCTGGAGGCTTGTTGGTCACGTGGTTAGCTCGTTGGACATTCAACCTGAAACTAAATGCAAGCTATAAAGGGTATTTTATTGCCCAATATTTCGGTTAGGCAAAACTAACCTTCATCAGGGGCTACAAAGAGCTAAGTAAAAATGGAGTAAAACGGTTACAAGATATAAAATGATTCAAATGAAAGGATTAAATATGATTGGTTAACAAAAATAAACAGCAGAAACGTTATAACAAAGGCTACTATAAAAATAGAAATATATTAAGTTTCATCGCGTCTGTTCATTCCATAGGGTTCAAGAGTCTTGCCCTTGGAAATTAAAAATGCTTCCCTGGCCTTACGAATCCCCTGATGAAGATTAGTTTTGCCTAACCGAAATATTGGGCAATAAAATACCCTTTATAGCTGTCCGATCAGCCTTGCATTTAGTTTTACGTTTTATTCAATACTGCTGATCCTGATCTACACCAAGATCCGGCTTCACTTCGCCGTGCTGTTTGTCCAAGTGGTCCTTGCTTTATTTGACAGTTACCTGATTCAACCTGAAGGTCGGTGGTTTGTGGCCTCCATCTCTGCCGTCGAATTAAACGTTCTAACATTGTTGTACAACATTTTGCTGGTTCAACAATGTTAGAAGGAGGGAGAGTAGCAATACTCATAGTATCACTTCCCTTTCTGTTACGTCATCAGAATGGCCTCAACAAGGCTCTTCCAAATCGCAGTTCCTTTTCTGCTGTATCAAATGTTTTGCATAGTCGTTCCTCAGCAATGTGACAAAGGCGAATATTCTATCTTTGGTAAGATGCTCAGGGGACACATATTTACAAAGATGAAGGTATCAATCCCACATGAGTGCCTACAGGCATGTAACAGTGACTTCAGATGTCGAAGCTTTAATTACGTCATCATGAAAGACATATGTGAACTTAACAACCGCACCAAGGAGGCCAGACCTGAAGATTTCGTTCCCGACTTTACAAGATATTATTTTAAACGAAACACAAAATCAGGCAAGTTTGTTAAATACCATGTTTGCGCTTTGTTTTAGACCGGCTTAGTATAGAGCAGTTTTCAATTGAGTGTCGTAAAATCAAAACCAAAGTAATTACTCTGACCAATCACAGCAGTCGTAAACAATCCAGTGAACCAATCAGAGCTCGAAGCAATTACATGTCGGCGGCGCCAAGCGCGGGAAAACGCGTGCGAGCAAGTCACGATTGGTTTTGGTTTTACTTCTGATTGGTCGAGAAAGTGGCGCGAGATTTTTTAGCCAATCACAAAGCGTAGCAATGCAAAACCAAAGCAATTGTGTAATTACTTTCGATACTCAACTGAAAACTGCTCTAATTACGTTACTTTGTAACGATTCCAGCAGGGTGTTATAAAAATTGCCTGATCTGTATGCAGTTGGATGATTTTGTGATTTCTTTGGTAAGCTTTTCTAAGAAAAAAAATGCGGGATTTGTAAAACTAAACAAAATCAGTGAGTAATATTATCTCTTCTGAGCTTCTGTGTTTAATCATGGCGTAACAAGGTTAGCTGACTCTGTTATCTATTTCAACAAAAATCTCGGCAATACCTTTGCAAAATAAGACCCATTTCTCCTTGAATTTTTTCGTCAACAATAGCCATAGGTTTGCGACACGTTTTCTTATCAGATACATTATGTTTACTTAGAAAGCTGTTTTCATTTCGCAGCGACCCTCGGTTCCATTCCTGAGCTGCCTGCCCAATCTTGCAAGGAAATCAAAGCGAGTGAAGATGGACAGGCAGCCAGTGGCGAATATTGGTTTGATTCTGTAATACCAGGCAAGACGATTCCGCTTCATTGTAATATGGAGACAGAAGGTAAGTAATATTGTTGGTTGGCGAATATGGTAGGTAATTAGTGCAAAATTAACATGGAAATGCAAAAACTATTTCAAACTGTTTTCAATTTTTTTCTATTTGGTTGTGTTGCCATGGTTACCATTCCTTAGAAACGTTTGTGGTTGTTTCAGATGCCGACGAATGTAATGCACCCATTCCTGTCTGTGACGTCATCAATGGAATCTGTAGTAATACTCTTGGCTCTTACCATTGCTCCTGCAAAGTTGGTTTCACTGGAGATGGGAAAAAGTGCACCGGTGAGATAAATAAACTTCTGCGACATATTAATAATAATAATAATAATAATAATAATAATTAATGGTTAATTAAAGATTGACTCGCACCAGCCATGACAATAGGGATTCGGGTTGATTGTAAATCAGCCTTGACCTTTTTCAGATCAGGAGAGGGAGGGGGGAGGGGGGGGGAGGGGGACACATTTAACCAATACTCACCAAACTTCGTGACATTTTACAATTTTTGCATTTTCCAATTACAGAGTTTTAGTGATAGTTAAAACGGGATTTTGTGAGGATAAAAGTAAAATCTGCAAAGGACTGCAAACGATAATGCTGCTAACGGAATACGTAGGATCTGCAAGAAACCTAATCAGCCAAAAAAGTTAACAAACATACAATAAACTGCAAGGCTGATCTGACTACGTAAAAAAGTTTACTTTGCGAGACACCAATACGACAGAAACCGATAAAGTAGGGTTGCAACCGTGGACAGCTGTTTCGTTCTTATTGGAACTCGTCAGCACGGTGTAGTAAACTAAATCACAACTGCAAGAATGCACGCGCAAATAGATTACACAATGACCCGTTCATCATATCAGGTTCCGCGGTACTTTGGTAATCGTTTGTCACCCGAATCAAGCGTGCCACATCACGTGAGGATAGTCACTGAGGGGAGCTGAACGCTAACGAGAGTGGTCGCAAGGAGGCAACCTCAGTAAAGATTGTTTCCGTCTATCTATATAACCATGCTTTTAATCCATAGATGTCAATGAGTGCAATATTTCACCCTCCGTCTGTGACGTCAATGCCAACTGCCAGAACAATGAAAGTTCTTATATTTGTTCTTGCAATGCTGGATTCACTGGAGATGGACAAACGTGCACAGGTAAAAAAAAATACTTAAAATAATTCAGTAAAGAATGCGTAAGTATGAATGAAAGAATGAAATGTTTTCCACGGGTTGTGGTTGCCTATTTATTTCAAACGAGGTTACCATAGGGCCAATGTATTACAAGAAACCTTAAGACGTTTATTTTTCGTCGCTGTGCTTATCTTTTAAGTGTTATGTATTCATCCCACAGATGTCAATGAGTGCAATATTTCACCCTCCGTCTGTGACGTCAATGCCAACTGCCAGAACAATGAAGGTTCTTATATTTGTTCTTGTAATCCTGGATTCACTGGAGATGGACAAACGTGTACTCAGACCGGTAAGAACAAAACTACAATAAGTCATGCTGTAAATCAACATTACGGAGCTATAAATTTTCAATTGATGCCTGCATGCATGTATAATGTTCTGTAAGAAGCCTTTAAAGGGGCTAAGCACAGCTTATACTAGGGATGGAACTGACTGGCATGTACCAGTGAGAGTCTAGTAAGCAACCTCGTTCCCAGGGTCCCTCATCTTCAAGATCGATGTAACTGAGACCAATGTCTGCAGTTTTTCTAAACTTTGATTTTTGGCTTGGACGGCTACCAACAATTGTTTTATATTTATGTCTTTATGATATCTGCAAGGAATACTGCTCAAAGTTGGATGTTTTGCTATTTTGCTGAGTGACTAAATAAAGAAGCTGTTTGCGCGTCACTTGTTCTCTTGAGACAAATCCACACCAAAGAAATGTTTTCAAAAGCTTATTGTTGCTTTAAGATATAGGTGAACACACACAAAAGAAACGTTTACTTAACTTATCACCAGAATCTGTTTGCGAAAATTTTAAATAAGAAAGAAAAAAGACTGTAAAATCGCGGTACAATTACAGAATGAATTTAAATTAAAAATAGGTTTCACTAGTAAGATTTTATATGCTGATCTTAGATTCCGAGACGAGTAAAATAGATAAAGTAACACTTTAAAGTAGGATGGGGCGATGTCGTGAATGACTTTGCAGAAAATAAACGAATCTTAAAATTAAATCCGCCGAAAGTTCAATGCAGGAAGCGAATGAAGCCCAGCAACAATGGGTTGATAGGTGTACATACATACATACATACATACACACATACATACATACATACATACATACATACATACATACACTTTATTTTACAACGCTAGCCACTACAGTGGTCCATTAGCTACTATTAACACTTCTTTTCTTTTTTCCGTTTATAAAGCCGGCTCTTCTTGTGCTGCACTAAGAGCCAATTCACTGACAGCTGACGGAATTTATCAGCTGGAAACAAGTTCTTCCTCATATTCGGTAAGCCTGGTTTCATTCATTTAGAATTACCCGTATTTAGACCGTGCGTCTGGTTGGGTGTCAGTGGAGGATTCGCGCGGACTCAAAACGTTCAAAACTTTAAAAATATTTTACTTCTGAACCACTAATCTTTGTGACCTTACCTGTAAATATCAGACATCATTTTGATGTTATGGTAGTCTCTTCATAGAACTTTATGTTTTGAGTAAGATGGATCATCTAACATTCTTTTTTTTCTTGTTAAGTAGGTCGTTGTTTTCTTGTTAAGTGGGTCACTTGTTACTCGTGAGTCGTCCAAACGGTTTATATTGAGTTTATATCGCTAAGAGGACGCATTGGATAAATATCCGATATACCCAGAGGACAATTAAAAATTAATAGCGAAATCGCGCAAAATATATTAAGAGATACTCCAAGAGGCAGGCAAGGTCGAGCAAGATATTTGTTGTAGCATTCACCAAATTATCACCAAAGGAAATTTTGAGAACTAGACAAACTATGGTTGACTTTATGAATAATTAGCCTCAAGTAGGTTCGGTCATGATTAGGGAAAAAGTTAACACTCCCTCCATCTCTAAGGATGGTTCTCCCTGTTCTGTTTCACTTAGAATACGAGCTTCATAAAAAAAATAAATGCAAGTCTCGTTTAACTTTTCAGGCCAATAAATTTGGTCCATAAGGCTCATCATATTATCGTATGAGTTCTGAAAGTAGCGGTCCCCGTTACTTTCGGAATAAGCAGGCCTAAGGGGCCCAACTTTCGGGTAGTCGCTACTTTCAGGTAGCCGTTACCTGGTTACTTTCGGGTAAATAAAGTACGTGAGTAATTGAAGAAAAAATAATGGTTAACACAACCGCGAAATAAGCATAACTAATGTAACTTTAATGGACTCTTCAAAATGAAGCTGAAAAATTCCCTTAACTGTTACCGTTGCAATTTCCACCATGACGGAAACCTTATTCCATCTATTTTATGACTGTCCCATAATACAAACTTTCCGACAATTAACTATATAACCTTGTGGAACGATAAACGATCAGAAAATGTCTGCTTTGTATGTGTCAGTTTTTCTACATGAAGTCAGTACTGTTGTACATTTATCATTAATTTCATATTAACGTTATATTTTCATGAATGTATGTATTGCTATATATTTCCATTTCCATTTCCATTTTATTTATTTTTCCATTAACCACATTAAAAAATATATATGTATAATTAATAATAATAATAATAATAATAATAATAATAATAATAACAATAATAATAATACAACACACTAGAAATTTATAATAACTTAAAAGACGATAGACTACAAAATGTTTAATGTGGTAGTGACAAGGAAGCCTATATAGAAGCCGGGGGCTTATGCACTATAGGCTTCCTGACAATATAGAATAATCATACGAATTATGAGGACAGCATGAAATATAAAATGTATTATTTTAAAAAGAAAAGAAAAGAAAAGAAAAGTATGTAGCTCAACAAAGAGTTTTTTTGACTAAGAACTAAGAAAGAAGGAATTTTTTAAGTCTTTTGCCAAACAAACGGATGCTTTCACTGTTTTGAATTTCTGTAATATATGTTCCACAATAAAAACGAACGAAAACACAAGGTGGGTTTTCTTCAATAACACCACCCTCCTTAATTTGCGCGACATGTCGCGAGGACACAATGAAACATTTATATGATATTCTCATAATTTTACTATTCATAACAGGCGTATTGTGACATGACCAACGATGGCCAAGGTTGGACTCTCGTTGCTCGCTTCTCGAACAGCGACGTCGCAAACTGGATGGAGGACACTGGAGAATGGTGGTACGATAGGACAGCTGCTGTTGGGGGAACAACTGATCCATCAAGCAACACAGACATGATCTCTCCGGCATTCTGGTTGGTCAGTGGCACCGAGTTAAAGATCACGCGCAGTGATGATTCTCAGCATACCGCTCTGTTGCAGACCACAGGTAACTGTGTGGGCGGACAGGCATTTAGATCTAAGATCACTAGCTTTGGCAACTACCGGGATGGCGCGGTTTGGGCCAGTGACTTGTGTCGGGGGAATTGCGCGGTTCAATATGGCGGCCAGTACCAAACAACTCAGGGTTTTCAACAGGCCAGCTGCAGCGGGGATCTCCAAAGTGCCAACTTCATCGGCTTCTGGTGTGACTATGGTGGTGGTGACGGATCCGTCATGATGATTGGTGGAGGAGGCTCATGTGCACGTGCTGATCACGGGATTGGAATAACAGAAGCTAACGCTGCTTCTTTCGTGTATAGTTCTGAAAGCGATTTTGGTGACGAGTCTGGTTTGGGAACTAATAGCTATTCCTTAAATCTGTGGATACGTTAATTGCGGAATTCGCTACACAATTGCTCTGGCCAATTACACTGAATCAATGTAACGTAAATGCAGTAGTTTAGTGCATGTATTTCCAGGCAGAGTCCTTTTGATGCATGGGGGTGTACGGCTATAGCCACCTCCCGATTGTGCTCGTAAAACTGGCATTTTATGCTCCTGGCAGTGCTCATTTTTGGTTAAAAAAAATGCCCAAGTTATGCTAATTTTTCAGAATTTTGCTTTTTAAATGCTCAATTTTCCATTTGGAAATTGATTAATTCTCTCCTGTACAGCAATGTTCTTTACATCAGAGTGTCCTCTACGTACTTATTTACCAGTATTTTATTCTAGCGATCGCTCTCGAGATATCAGCGCAGCAGTTGGTCGACTGACTGTCTCACTTCCCATGTTCTACGATCGTGGCCGACTTCAGTTACCTGTATTTTGAGAGAGGAGGGTGCTCTGGAGCCCTGGGCACGACTGAGGACTGAAGACTTCCACTTAGTCCCAGACTTCTTCAAAACTAAAACGGGAGCTTTTTTGTTGTCGAAATGAGCAATCTAAGTTAGTATAGAGAGAAGTTTTTTATTACAACATATAAGCAAGCTAAAGTATGCTTTTTGCATGCAAGAAAGAGATTTCAATTTAGTTTTAAACCGACCAAATATGGCTGAATTTTGCTAGCAATGCTAAAAAAAATACTAAAATAATCCTCGTTTCGCCAAATTATGCCAAAAATGTGCTAGCACAATTGGGAGGGGCCTATGTACGGCCCCCTTCTTGAAAAATCTTCATTGGCAGATGTAGGGAAGAGAGGCCCCGGAGACCCCCGCTCCCTCTCCCCCCGGCGCCCCCGCCGCCTCGTAGGCGAAAAATCTTTGTTAGTCCCTAACATTTTCATTTGCTGTTACAACTTGTCTTGCCAAAACAATTGTTGCAAGTTGCACGTGCAATGTTACATGTTACAATTGTTATGCAACTTGTCTCGCGAAAAAATTTCCTAAGTTGAAAATGACGTATCTGTCCCCCACCTCCAGAGCTGTGATCAAATGACTTAAAGAGTTTGGCAAAACGAGTTGCAAGAGCCATGTTAAACGCATTGTTTAAGTTGAAGAAATTTGTTGCAAACTGAGTAGAAAACGATTCAATTTATATTTTTCGTGCAACTTGCAACATTTTTTTTTGCGAGACAAGGAGTATTTACCATTTACACGGGAAAACAGGTTGCTCCATGGTTTGTGTAAATGGTAAGCAAAACTCCAGAAAGGGAAATTCCGTTTGACATTGGTCCGTACATTTACCATTGACACCAGAAACGAGCTGAGTAACCACGCTTACGCATCAAAACTGGCGCAGGGCCTGGAACTGGTAGTTAAAAGCAAATGGTGCACTAGCCTGCGTAGCAAGCGTTCCAGTCACAGGGAGCAGAGGAGCCAAATTTGACCTTTACGCGTTCGATCTTCGATCTGTTGTTTACGAGTCTGTTTTTCGCCCCAGCGGGACCCCAAGCGTAATCGCTCTTTATGGCGTTCAAAGTTGACTTTCGTAGGATGTGGACCGCAACATACTGGTGACGGAAATACGTCATACGAGAGGTGTGCTCCACTCCACTGCAGTGGAGCACCGAAATAACGATAACTCGCCGAAATCGCGCTAAATCGCCCCGAGGAGCAAGCAAACAACAAAGAATACAACACAGCAACAGGGTAAGTCAATTTTATTCACATAAGATTCGAATTTTTAAGTTTTGAAGCAAAACCGTTGCGTTTCCATACAAACCTTTATAAATCGAATCTTTGTAACACAATACCGCTCATAAAGCAAGGGTCACGTCCCGGTTATCTAATAGTGAGCTTGGGCCGCCTGTGCATGGTCGACTTTACGTTGCTATATCTCCCCTATTTTAAAAGATATCGCTTTTAAACTCGGCCACTTTGCTAATTTTGAGATGCTTTTTCCAGTAGTGTCGATGGATTTTTGCTGTCAGGCCAATATAAAAATTTGGAAAAACCGTGACAAGGTCTATTTTGAACGGTTGGCATAACTTCCGTTTTTACTTCCGTTTTTACTTCCGTCACCAGTATGTTGCGGTCCACATCCAACGAATCACGTGGTACTATGTTTCTTCCCTTGTCTCTTTTTCTTCTCGGCACTTCGTGCCTCGCTCGGAAAGCTTACGCTTTCCGGAAAGCGCCGATTACGCTTGGGGTCCCGCTGGGGGAAAAACTCGAAAACAACAGATCGAATAACGCAAGACACAGCGCGCGTTTTAAGCTCAAAGATCGAACGCGTATTAGGTCAAATTTGGCTCCTCTGCTCCCTGTGTTGCAGTACGAACGAATTTTTCTGCATTCTGGCCGCGCGAAAATTGGGGCGAGAGCAAAAAACCTCCCAACTCCCTCCCCCGTCCTCCAATTTTTTGCTCTCGCCCCAATTTTCGCGCGGCCAGAATGCGGAAAAATTCGTTCGTACGGGAACGCTTGCTATAATAAATAATAATAAACGTCTTTATTTCTCATAAGATAAAAAACTACATATCCTATGTTACATATTATTACACCAGGAAGAGAAATTAAATAATAAAATCGCATAATAAAATCGTATCTCTTTACATATTAAGTTTATATCTATAAACAAGAGGCTCCCAGCAGCCTATACTCATGCGCATGCGTAAGTGAGTTAAGAAGATGATATGAAGATAAGATGATAAGAAGATGATAAGAAGATGTCCGACATGGCGAAGAGTACTCCTTTTATTCAGTCATCGTTCCTGCAAACCACGTTGCTTACTATTGATTGTTTTGGAAATGAAGGCTGTACCACAATGAAGGGAATGATTCTTCTATGTCTTATATATACCAAACATGAACATTGCTAATGTAAGTAGGGTTGTAGGAGATGCTGTCTTGACACTTGAGTAACGCTCTTTTACCGGAAGTAAGAGTAGCCGGAAGTCACTAAACAGGAAGTGTAGTGGCAAAGCTATGAACCGGAAGTGTACAATTAAAAATATGCGTGCATAAATTTGCATGCAAAATCGTGACACAAAAAATAAAAATAATAAAAATAACAAGAAAAACGGAGCCGAAACCTTACCTCATGCCGCTTCGCGCATGAGTAATAAGTCTATTGATAAAAGTATTCTTGAAACGTTCTTTATTAATAGGTGTGCAAGCATTATTCTTATTGCGTAAGTTGTAGTTGATAACCTTACTTTTAGGAACCTGCTCGCGTAGAGGATAGGTACTAAGTTGAGAATTTTTTTTAAAAACTTTCCGATCTTGTTTTACCATTAAAGCTCTAATATCTAACCTAACTGACATGTATTGCCTTTTATGGCATCTGTCTAAAAAAGCTACGCAGGCTTATGGTACACACATTTTCGTTGGGAAATTCCGGTTGGGAATTGTGGACTACCTTTGAAGAAATCCCGTTTTCTCCGGAAATTTTCCGTTTGAGAAGACCAAATTAGCCTTAATTTCCATTTACATTCCAACCGAAATTTCCGGATTTTTGGGGTAAATGGTAAACAACCAAGTTGTACGAAAAATGTTACGTGTACAGCACTTTAACAAAACGAATCCAAACAAATAGATAAATAAAACAGACTTTGTTTAGCGAAGGTAACATTTCATATTCATCAAATGAAAAATCTCTGGCACACGGATTCTAGATCAAATTTGAATTTAGAAATGTTGGTTTTGTCAAGGGAGAAATACCGGAGTACTCGGCGAAAAAGGGAGCTTTAGTAACGACGACGACAACGTCAAGGAAAACGTCACTTGAAAAAATAAATTCGCGCTATTTTAAATTACTTTATAATAAGTAATTGTTCCAATTTGTTTACTTTAATTTATTTCATGTTGCTGCATTGTCCAGGAGCTGAATTTGTAGGGACGACTTTTAAGTTCAAATAGCAGAAAGGAAAATTTACCGCGGTGTGTTCACGTTCTCCACAAAACCAGTAATTTCATCATTAGACGTTGTTGTTTTGCAACGCCGAACCGGCAGATATGTACAAAAATGTAAAACGCACGTGGAGGGTCATTGTTTTTCGCTCATTAAACTTATTGTTTTGTGCCGTTCTCGCTGTCGTTGCCGACGTGGTCCATTTGACAGCAAACTCCACCCGGGATTCCAACTCAAGCAACAGAGCTCCCAAAGCTGTATCATTCTATCCCTGCTCCCAGAACCGGGGGAGGGGAGGTTCTCAACAAAGTTTTGTACGTGGATGCTCCGCCCCGAGGTCCAAACCCTTACCCTTTTATATATCGTGTTTGTCAAAAAAGGTAACCCTTTTATAAACCTTCCATACAAATTGGTACCCCTTTCATATACCTACAGAAGAGACACTGCATCTCTTTACTATACCCTTGAATTAATGAGACCCTGATGTGTGATACACTTGAGATACTGAGTTGATACTAAATTTAGCATTGATAAAAGGCAATAGAGGTCCCACCCCAAATACGTAGTTATGTAAAAGAAACGACAAGGATACCAGTTTTGTGGCAACACTAGGGTGGCAGGAAAGGCAGAGCCTATGTCCCCTAGAGTAGCGGTGTCACTAGGGGACCCCTCGCCACTAGAGTAGCGGTGTCTCTAGAGGGGACCCCCCCCCCGAAGTAGCGGTGTCTCTAGAGGGGACCCCCCCCCCCCCCGAAGTAGCGGTGTCTAGGGGGGACCTTATGTTAGAGTGTAACATAGGGGGACCAGAAGAGGGGTGCCCTTCTGGGAGGAGAATAGGTCAGATGGTACGGTGGTACCATCTTGGAGTGGGAGATCCGGACCTATTTCCAAGGATGGCTATAGCACTAACTGTGGGGTAAAGTGCAGCCAAGGGTGCACTTCCCTGCCACGATTGTGTGAGCCCATTGTTGACTTGTAAAAAGGGGGGGAACACAATCAACCCCACAGTAAACTGGGGGGCAGACTTAGATGACATACTGATGAACGAGGTCTGCCACCCAAAAGAAAAAACTGTAAATGATAGAGCTAAGTAACCAATTTTTTTGGGGGTATATATGTATACCTATGTATATATGTAAATGTATAAAGCAGAAACCTAAAGCCTGAAGTAATAGGAATCAATATTTTCTTGGATACTTTGGAAGTGAGTTATGAAACTTGTTGTACCGGTCCGCTCGATACATAATCTATAGATGTAGATATTAGGCTGAATTTGTAGTTTGATTCTATATATTAATGTTAAAATATAATTTGTTTGTTCTTATTTTAATACTTATACGCATTTATTCTATTACTATTATTATTATTTTTGTATTTATTTAGTTATTTTTGATTTATGGATCATGTAATTATTATGTAATGCGATTGTTCTGAAAGAAATTACGGAGAAAGACACAGGCTGCTGATAAACTAATTAAAAGTCAGTTACTAAGTAGGCTATCAAATACAGTTACCATGGTCCATTGTCAGTTTCTTAGGTACTCCTAGTAGTGTTTCTTGGGGAGTTCTGATGTAGCGTTCATAGCAGTCGGAGCTCCAGCGGCCCAATACCTTGATAAGCCATGCTGGGAGGCTTGCTGCTGCTGCAGTGGTGGCTGCACCAATACGAAAGCTGTGTGAAAAGTAACGTTCAGGTGGTACACCACAAAGTTGCAAAGTAGTACGGAGCTCTTTTGTCAAAGAGGTACAGGATAGCCACCTGCCATTGTTGAAGGTGAACAGCGGGCTTGTAGTAGATGGTTGACGTTGAAGCAGGTAGTCCCTCATGGCCATAACAGAACAGATAGAGGTTGTGGACCTTGCTATGGTTAGGGTACAACCTTTGCGAAAGGGGTCTGTTTTGGACTGTTTAATGGTAACAAGCATGTATTTAGGGGTTTCAATACTTGGGGTGAAAGTAATATCCTTAACGCAAAGATGGACAGCTGGGTCAAAAATGCCATCATTGCAAGTGAATTCACTTGAACGTAGAAAATCAAAAAAGGCTGGGGTGAAGGCGACCCAGAGCATGATGTGGTCAACATTGAAACTTAGGTGGGGTTTGTAGTAATTAAAAATGGACTGCAGGATGTGGATAGTGATTGGGCATCGGTCCAGTTTGGTAGGGGTTTGGGAACGTTTGATACCATTAAGGACCTTTTGGAGACGGTACATTTTGGGTAATTTGATTGGAAAGTTATGTTGCCTATGAAGGTCTTGAACTGCAAACAAGTAGAGTTTAATGGTATTATGGGAAACAGTTTTGGCCAAATGCGAAGCAAAATAGATCAAAGTGATTTCAGAGGCTGGGAGAAGGGGGGGGGGGGGGGGGGGTAGAGGGACTCACTAGCCCTTGCATAAGGCAGAATGAAATAAAATGGTTGTGGCCCACGTTGTAGAAACGTTTGGTATTCGGGGCAAGTGAAGCACCAAAGTAGCGGTAGACAGACGCCGTTAAATTGACGTTGCTGATGGAGGGATGATGCAGGGAGTGGGTGAGGCATTGGGAGCCAGGGAACGAAAGCGGGCCATCTGAAAACGGGACAAAGAATCGGGTATGGAATTGTCCATCCCTGGGATGTGTCTGGCAGTAAAGGTGAAGTTATGTACAAGGGTCAAAATGGTAACAGCACGGACCAAGTCCATGATCGTAGGTGATGTGGAGCGTTTTGAATTAATGATAGCGACAACTGGTAGATTGTCGCACCACATACAAATACGCTTGCCTGACCAAGAGGGCCCCCAGAGATAGCATGCAACATATATGGCATAAAGTTCCTGCCAATCAATGCTAATTCCTGTAGCTGGGTTTATAAGGTGTTTCTTTACTATACCCTTGAAATAAACTTATGGAATGATATCCACGGAAAAACATCAAGCGTTACCACTATCGCTACCACTAGCGTCTGTTTGAGATATTTTGAAAGGCCCGATTTATATACCTAAATGGCAGTTTTCCCTCCCCATTTCTATACTTTAACACGTGAAATCCTTACCCCTTTATACACCTCCAGCTTTAAAAGGTACCCCTTTCGGGCGGAGCATCCCCGTATTGCCCATTGTAGGGAGTCCCCCCCCCCCCCCGACTCCAGATGTCCGCTTTAAGGTACCATGTGGCATTAAGTTTTTGCGGGAGTTTAATTTTGCGGACGGGCGCCGGATTTTTTGTGTTTAGTCACGGAACTAATTTTTGCGATTGAGGAAGACTGGTTTTTCTTGGTGTGAATTATCTTTTACGATTTGTAGGAAGGCGCGTTCAATTGGAATTACAACATTTTAATATCGTAAAAAGGGTTGTTGTTGTTCATCGTGGTGAACACACTAGTAAAGAAGTATTTTTCGTTTGTCTCACGATGTAGTCACTTCCGATGTGGATCGCGACGTTTCGACTGCATACTGCTAGTCTTCTTCAGGCGATGGGGTCGACTGGTTACGCGTCACCTTATGAAGCACGATGCTCTGCTGTGATTGTGGTTGTACCCAGACCTCCGCCGTTTCAGAGCACGCCAACAACACCGGACACCACCCGCTTTGGAATGAAGTAAAGTTTATTGATCGTGATCCTCATTGGTACACACGCAGGGTCAAAGAGGCGATCCACATAAGACTTAACCCTAACAACATCAACAGGGACAGTGGAATAGAAATTCCAGAAGCATGGATGCCCACGATCAAGAAACACAACAACAGGAATTCGCCGAAACAACGAGGATCAAAATGCGCCAGTCGCAGCTGTTGAAAACCAACCAATCACAGCAGAGCATCGTGCTTCATATGGTGACGCGTAACCAGTCGACCCCATCGCCTGAAGAAGACTAGCAGTATGCAGTCGAAACGTCGCGATCCACATCGGAAGTGACTTCATCGTGAGACAAACGAAAAATACTTCTTTACTACAACATTTTAGTTTCTTATTTGGGTACTATGGAACGCTAAGCGTGACAAAAGTGTTCAAAAATATAATATAGATAACTAAAAATATAATATAGGTTGGTCATTGAATATGTGCTGTACTGTGTAATAAATGGGTTGAAAATTGCGCATATATGGTTTAGGGACTGGTCAAAAAGTATGTGGGGAGGGGGGTGGGCCGGAGCATTTGGAAATGTGGTTGATGAAAGCACATGGGCAACCCCCCCCCCCCCTTCGGCACAAAAATGACTGACCCACCCCTAAAGCAAGGTAGGAAATTACATGACCCACCCCCTTGGTTGCCCTTTTTTTTGGGTTTTCTCTTAATAACCAAATAAAACTTGTTCTGTGCGTGACAAAATCATAAATCTCTAGCCTCTTGCCTCGCTTCATAAGGAATTTAACACAGAATCCATCAGGAAATTGTGTAATTTTAAAATTCAGTGGACAAAAACCTTGTACCAGAATAATTTTAATCATATGGCATTCTTTTTCACATTTTTCAAGGGCTATAGATGTAATTAGTTATCTGTAATAACGCCAAAGAAAATTTCTTAAGGGAGCCCGTGAAAACAAATTTCAAATTTCACAAAATGACATCTCACACATAGAAGTTTCAGAATTTTTATCTGTGTTTTCACATTTCGTGTGAAATATGACATTTATTTTCTCAGGCTCCCACGAGAAATTGTCTTTGGTGTTATTACAGATGACTAGTTATACCTATAGCCCTTGAAAAGTGTAAAAAAGAATGCAATATTGTTTAAATTATTCTGGTACAAGGTTTTTGTCCACTGAAAATTAAAATTACTCAAATTCCTGTGGATTCCTTCTTAATAACATTAGCAACTGTGTTTGGCAAGTACGCTTAATGGTACATCGCTATCACTGTCATTCCAAGTGTTGGATGTCAGTTTTGCGAGGGGTATATTGTCATCATCATCATCCGAGGATGTTGATGATGACAATATCCCAACTTCCTGCACAATATACTCCTCGCTACTCTCTTCGCTTGCTTCCAGGCTGCTGTTTGCTTCAGAGGCACTTGTGTCTTTTCTAGTGGAGACACTTTGTATGGCTGCTGACAACTGAATGTGAGCTGAAACTAAGTTCAACTTGTCTTTTTTAGACAATTTCTTTTCAGATGTCAGATTGTGGCGTGCAATATACAGGTTGAGTACCGAGACTTTCCGTTTTTAGCAGATCCTCAGGACGGAATTCATGAATGACGAAGTGTTGCCAGCTTTTTATGCCTCGCAGTGGAATTTTGCGAAGAACCAAAAGGACTTTGTGAAGAAATTTCATGCGAAATTTCATGCGAGAATCTCAAAAGCTAGAAAATGTCTGCAACGAAAAAAATCCTGCATCAGCCGGCAAATTTCTTAAAAGCAATTATAAATTGAAACCAAAAGATCTTACCATGTTACAAAATAATCTCAAAACAGTGGAAGAAATAGAACTAAGCGCAAATAAAGTTCGCAACGTGATTTCAAGTTCCGACGCGTTACTATTTTCCAAGACCACTTCTAAACTCAGGACGGGTAATGAAAGTGCACACCAGTTCCATAAAAAGTGTTTCGGAACACTTCGCGAGAATGAAGCAATCATACTTATATGGTCCTTGAAATCAAGCAAAAGTTGAAGGGACTGGTCGCAAAGCACAAGCAATTGTATATATAAGTTTACGACCAGAGGAAACCTGAAAACAGACAGCAGGCGGGCAAAAGAAGGAAGAACAAAGTCAAGGACGAGGAAAATGAAAAGGATGTCAGTTAATATCGACAAGATACTTTCCAGCATTTCTCCTTCATACAAAAGCGGTGGCGTTGTTAATGATCTTGACCTTAACAAGGTACAGCTTCCAACCTTCACCAAGTTAAGTGGATTAAAGCCATCCTCAGGAGCGAAAAACGTCCTAAGAACGTTCAAAGTGAGTTTATTCAGAACCTGAAGGCAGTTGTGAGAAAGGCAATAGCCAAGGATCTCAGCAAAAGCGAGGACGACAGTAGAGAAAGAACGGATGAAGAAAGCAGTGAGAACGAGAGCGGCGATGAAGAGGGCAGTAGGGAAGGGAGAGGTGACGACGAGAGCAGTAATGAAGATGTTGAAGAGCAAGAGATGATGACGGTTGAACAGGCCGAGTTTATGGAACAATATAGTAACGGTGATTTATAAAATAAGCAGATATATCAAGGCAATCCTAACAAACGTATTCAAAATACCAGAAACTTTTACATGGTAGTAATACATGTATCTAACAAGATTGTTTTGTTCGTTCGTTCGTTGGTTTTTTTTTTTCATTTTACAAACCACCGTTAATATATAGTTCCATAAACTGAGCTTGTTCAACCGTCAATATTGATACCTGTTTTTATGAAAAGAAATAGGACCTCGTGTTTCTTTGTTTGCTTCCTTTCAAGGAATATATGTAACAACATAGGTAACCACACTAGGGTATCAGAATTTTAAACACCAATGAAATGTAAAAAACAAAAATCGTACATTTTATTAAAATTGCATTTTAAAAAGGACACAACAGATTTGAGAGTATTTTTAGCAATAATTTCAGCTGGCCGTGCTTTATATAACACTAAAGACAGGGTGGTCAACTGTCCCGTTAGTATCAAGACTTAAATGTGTGCTTATCTATGTTATTAAATAGGATGACCCACCCCTAAGGGTAGCTGAAAATTGCACAACCCACCCCTCGGCAAAACCTCATGACCCACCCCCTCTCTGCTCCGGCCCGCCCCCTCTCTGCTCCGGCTCACCCCCCTCCCCCCCCCATACTTTTTGACCAGTCCCTTATAGCGAGGTAAATATGGGTTGGCAATCTGGTCATATATACATATGCAGTTGATGGGCTCCTGACATATGTCACTTGAAACTCGATATGTTGTTACAGCCTGAAATATATAGGTTGTAATTATCGATCTGTTCGATTTTCCGGCAAATCTTCGGAGCGAGGCCGACGCGCGCGTAACGAAGCTGTTCCGTGTGGAAACGGCGCCATGTTGAAATAAACATATCGATTATCATGGATGCTGCCTATATTGGCGATTTCTTCGATCGAATCCCAGGTATTAGGCCGGCTCTCACTAGAGCTCTTAAGTGCACTTGAAGTGCACTTGGTACGTACTTGTAGTGTGAACTCCTTTCTGTCTGTCTGACTAAAGTTTCAATAGAAGCACTCATCTGATTTATTTACACGTTTAAATCCGGCATTGTAAAATGTATCAAAGAGGTAAAAATTAATATCAGCTGAATGTAATTAAAAAGTTAAATAATTTGCAGTAGTTCGTTTTCTAAAAGCTCCATATTTCCCTTCTTATTTATCAAAACCGTCTTTTTGAATGGCACGTGCTGTTGATTTGTGCGGAATCACCCAAGTGTAGCTCGCGTACTTGGACTGTGAACCTTTTAATGACCGCACTTTTTGGTTTCTTTGTTGCCCTGGCGATATACGTAAAACAAAAGGATCCAAGTGCACTTCAAAGTAAGGTCTACCTCTTACTTGGGAGCGCACTTGACCAATGACGTACAGCCGTGCAGCCGGTACAGATGAAAGCACGTGGGCGCGCAACTTTGAATTCCACAGGGAACGAGCTCTCTGCGTTTTGGTTTCCAATTCTGGAGTTACGGGCGACTTAAAAAACACTCTCAAGCAGGATCTCAAGTTTTACTTTAGCTGTTGTATTGGAAGGCGTATTTCAAGCCGACTTTGGGTAAAAAATTCAACGTTGAGAAAAAAGGTTGTTGTCTTAATTCTCAGGCTTAGCCAATCAAAAACACTACAGCCATGTACGCATTCAATACTCATGAGATACAAAAACATGTTTTTAAGACGAGCACGAAAAATTTCCTAAAAATTAACAAAAATTAACAGTGAGCTTAGTATGACACCAGGCTCTGAGGCGATTTTTTGCTGAATTAAGTTCAAATAAAACGATCGCAACGTTTTGGTTTCCATATGATCGCAAGGGTCGCAAGAATCGCAGCGATTGTCGATCGTAACGATCGCTGCGATCGTTGCGATTATATGGAAACCGGGCTTAAAGCCTGGTTTCCATAAAATCGCATGGAAACCAGGCTTAAAGCCTGGTTTCCATAAAATCGCAAGGATCGCAGCGATCGCAGAAAAAAGTGTTGTGCGACCCTTGCGATCATATGGAAACCAAAAACTTTGCGATCCTTGCGATCGTTACGATCCTTGCGATCCTTGCGATTGCGGTCGCAGAGATAGAAAAATTTCTATCTCTGCGATCTTTGCGATCCTTGCGATCCAAAATGTACCAGAAAGCATTGCACACCAAAGCCTTATATCCCATAATGCACTTAAAGTTTATCGGATCCAGGCCTACTCGACGTTTCCTTGCGATCACTGCGATCATATGGAAAGAAACGCAGCGATCGTCGATCGTAACGATCGCTGCGATCGTTGCGATTATATGGAAACCAGGCTTTGTCTGACCCACCCAGTTTTTATTGCGCGCTTCTCTTATTGTTATGATACGGCTCTATTCCATATTTGGGCAAACATATCACCTCTTGCACGAGTGATTTTCTCATCTACAATACAGTATGGACTTTCGGGGGCCCTGAAAATGGCGGATGAACCAACGTAGGCGCGCAATGCAAACTGGGTGGGTCAGATTCTTTAAGTAGACCTCAAGTCTACCTGATTATCAAGTGCACCTTCAAGTGCACTTTGGTCGCTAGTGTGAACCGGCCTATTGTCTCACAGGCTCGTCGCTTAAAATTGTATCAGGAGCTCGCTTAATTTTTCACAGTCGTTAAGCCGATATCGCTTTGATAAAGATTTTTGATTCGCCAATTTCAGCGCAGATTGTTTGCTGTTGTTTCGCTACAATAGTAGATTAATGAAACCCGATGGGTGTGCTTGACCGCAAGCTTCTTTGTTCTCGATGTTATACAAGAAGCAACAACGTTCTTTGTATTAAAGTTGTTTCCACGATTTCCTTTTTGTTCAGTCACTAAATAGGAAATTCATTTTTTTATGAATTGCTGCAACCGTTTTCGCACAGTTTTCAGTTATAGGAGAAGACGTAAAGAAGAAAGGAGAGGCTGTACACTAAACTAGGTCATCATAACCGGGGTCCAAGCTACCTCATATAGCCGGTGGGATCTGAGTGAATGGCATGTGGGGTTTACGTGGGAAAAATGAACAAGGAGTATGATAATAAATGTATAATCATGAAATTGCCACAACCAATCAACTTTTTCAGTTCGATGGTCAGTTGTACGAACAAACGGATGGAGTGGCAATGGGCTCCCCTCTTGGCCCCCTAATGGCGAACGTCTTCATGTGCCACCTCGAAGAGAAACTCACACGCGATGGCTTGATGCCTCATCTGTACAGAAGATACGTTGATGATACTCTTGCAAGAATGCCTAATACTGATGCTGCCACTATGTTCCTTACCACCCTGAATGGCCTACATCCCAGTCTAACGTTCACGATGGAACTTCCTGTAGATGATAGGATCCCTTTCATCGGCATTGAAATCGTCAAGAATGGAACAAAACTTGAAACTCAAGTTTATAGAAAGCCAACCAATACTGGCTTGCTCTTGCATTTTCATAGTCATACTGATAAACGCTATAAAAACTCTTTGTTAAAGACAATGTTACATCGCGCTTATGCTCTATCTTCCACAACAGATGCTTTTAATGAAGAATACGCCAAATTGCGCCCCATTTTTAGTCGTCTTGATTACCCGTTGAGTCTTATAGATTTCGTTATTTCCAATTTCAATTCTCGAAACCCTCCAGTAGGCAGAGCGGAGAGAAATACTGACGAGAGCAACATAGTCAGAATCAGTTTACCATTTAAAGATCAAGTTTCTGCTAATGTCGTTCGAAGGCAGTTGCGTGATCTTAGTCATAAGATTGGCCCTACTTTGCAGCCAGTTTTTACTAGCAGGAAATTAGAACAAGATCTCAAACCTAAAGAAGCCAAGCCGTCAATTGTCAATCAGCAATGCGTTGTTTATCGTTTTGTATGTGATCTGTGCGATGCAGATTATGTCGGCTACACAGCCCGGCACCTTTTTCAACGTGTTGCTCAGCACAAAAATTCGGCAATTGGCAAACATTTACATGAAGCGCACGGTGGGAGCGATCTTTTGAATGAGAGCCATTTTAAGATTCTGAGAAGGTGTCAAGGCAAATTTGATTGTTTAGTGTTTGAAATGCTTTACATCAAGAAATTCAAACCTAATTTGAACGTCCAAACGGACTCCATACGTGCGAAACTTTTTGTTTAACTTGTGATTTTCGCAATTATTTTCATCATTTATTGTTCGTCTTAGTATTTATAGAACCTAGTTTTTGATACATTTTTGACTTGATAATGACGTTACGGTAACGTCGAAACGTCGTCAGCTTTTTAGCTTTTTAAAAATTTTACAATGTTTTTAAGAAATGTTTTGTCGCAATTTTTTATAGAAAATAATTATATGTGGAAACATTTTCAACCTGTAGATCAGGGGCAGTACGCAGCTCTTACGAGGTCTTCTCTGATTTGCTGAGAAAACAATAGAACAAACAACACAACAATGGACCCTATCTAGAGCCCTGAAAACAATAGAGCTGCGTGCCCCCAGGTCCAATGAAATTAGCTGCGTGGTATCTGTGAAGGTGCTTGAGTGAAATTAAGCATGCAGCGTTATAGTTTCAAAATGCCCGCGGCTTGTTCATAATTGCTTTTCTACTAGCGTTATTATATGCAGCCACCTGTGGAATTTTAGAAGGTGGAATATTGGCCGTGTTTTCACGAGCGATTTTTCAAGTCGCTGAGCGAGTGACAGTCGGAAATCTCGTGAAAACAGTTGCTTGTCCAACTCGCTTAAAGTTAAGCGAGTCGGCGAACTACAATAGAATTCTCATTAAATTTAAGCCACCAAACCAGGTCGCTTAAGCTTGTCGGCAATTAAACATCTAAGAAGGGCATTGTATTGTCGTTCTTTTGTGTTCTAATTTTCTATTGTTTTAACAAAAGAAAATATATCGCGCATGGTATAAGAAAAATGAATAAAGTTCTGTCCGTAAAAACGCATAAATTTTTTAAGCTGCTTAACGCGGTCAGTAAACAAATTACCTACAGGAATGTTAAGCGAGAAAAACCGCCTCGTGAAAACACAGCCATTATGTACGAAGCAATTGACTTGCTATATGTTCCGTAGATACCGACTGGCCTTTGTTGAACTTCGCTGTAACAATCCTCTCCCGGCATAAAGTTCTTCAGCACATACGTCAATTTGGAAAATTGCATCTCTTCGCGACTATTTTTTTAAGGTACAGTGTATATATAGAACGGCAATGTTATTGACTTTTTAAAAACGTTGCATTGCTTTGCAATTGAATTACGTGTCGCGCGAAAACAATATTTTTCCGCAGCTGAGAGATTATTACTCGGTGCTTCAACATTAACCGTAAATGAACGATATTTTTGTTTTTCGCCGGATGTCATCCTAAAATCTTACTAGTACGTTTTCTAAGCAACACCGCCAAAGGCTCGAGGCGACTGTCAAGAAACGAGAACCTTCGGAAGGTTTGGCTCAGAAATTCGGTCGTCCATGGGAAGGAAACAGGTCTAAATTAGATTGCCTACTAGTTAAGATTTATCTTCGAATCTTTTCATTATTATTTTTTAGTACATTCGCTTTTTCTACATACTGCGAGTTGACATTTGAATCCTACCATCGATACATGACCGATCGCCGGACCGGAATGAATAATGCTCCCTGGAGATGTAAAGGGGGTCTGTAAACAAGAGAAAAAGTTCAAAATTTCTTGGCTCGCCAGCGGAGTCGTTTTTGCCAGCATCAATGTGAAATATTGCATGAAGTTAAAGAAGATTTTTTCCGTCCCAAGTAGTCGAATTTTTTTCGATGCAAACTTTTGAAGCCGATAAAACTTCCTCCGCCAGCGGAGCTCACGAATTATGCCCGATGCAAATCAGATAAAACTTAAAACTAAATGCAAGGCTGATCGGACAGCTATAAAGGGTATTTTTCTTGCCCAATATTTCAGTTAGGCAAAGCTAACCTTCATCATATATATATATATATATATGATTTTCCATTTTATTTATTTTGCTATTAACCACATTAAAAAAATATATATGTATATCAAACTGAACACGCGTTTCTCGTGTGCAGATATTCTTTTTGTACAGAAATCCAGATTGCATATAAAACTTAAGTCTTTTCCTGCTTTTGGTACGAGATTATGGAATTGTCTACACCCCGATTGGCGTAAGCTCACGAAAAGAGCATTTAAAAGAAAAATTCATAAGTTGCTTCTAACTGTACCCGAAATTGAGGACTATTATGTTGATGCCCATTCTCTAATACTGATTTTAAACACAAGTAATTATTGTACACTATAGCTTTCAAACCTACATTTAGCCGTTTATCTACTTTACACCTCTTAATTTGCCTTACTTTTTTACCTTTGTGCTTGATTAATTATTTATGTGTATGTTGATTTATTTAGTAGCTGTTTTTTAAATCACTTTATGTTTGGTAAATATGACTGTAATTAGTACAACCCGCCTGGATTAGCTATGCTATAAGCGGGTTTGTAGATATTTAAATTTTATTTCTTTAAATTTAGATCTATTAATTAATGTAAAAGTGTTGAAAACCAATAATAATAAACCTCAAAGGTGGTCAACGAAAATTACAGCAATTTCAGTAAAACTAGCCCAAAAAAGGGTTTTTATGACCCCAATCAGCCCGAAAATCACAGAGAAGAGAGGGAAGATGGGAAAGGTTGCGTGGGGCGAGAGAAGAAAAGACTCTGTAATTTTCGGGCTGATCGGGGTCATAAAAACCCTTGTTTGGGCTATTTGTAGTGAAATTGCTGTAATTTTCGTTGACCCCCTTTTCAAAAATCCAGGTATATATATAATAATAATAATAATAATAATAATAATAATAATAATAATAATAATAATAATAATAACAACAACAATAATAATAATAATAATAATACACACTAGACACATGATACAGTGCTGCAGATTCAAAGTACAATACATAGGACAGATAGGAGAGACTAAACGACATCTCACCGACAGATTTGGTGAACACAGACGCGCACTGAATCGTGAATAACGTAGTAACGTGCATGACGGATCACCTTGTGTGACCGGAAAAGCGACTGTAAAACAAATCATAACAATCATTATTCGAAGAGTTCTTGTTGACGAATAGCCTGAGATGAAGGTTATTATTAACTTTAAGGAGCCTCGCAATAGTTTCTAGTAATTTCCAGCACTTATAATGATCTCACCGCTGTCATATTTAAAGAGAATGTAAATCATCTTGTCTGTCGGAATCCCGGGGTCGGAATCGAGGCGCACTCGAAGCACCGCACGCGCCACTGACAAGATGGTTCACTGAAATAAAGACTTTACCCAACTCAATTACTTCGAACTCCGTGTCGTGTAAGTGCTTACATGCCTGTGAGATAATACCTGGAATTCTATCGAAGAAATCGCCAAATATTGGCAGCATCCATGATAATCGATGATTATTTCAACATGGCGTCGTTTCCACGCAGAACAGCTTCGTTACGCGCGCGTCGGCCTCGTTCCGAAGACTCAGTTGTCGGAAAATCGAACAGATCGATAATTACAACCTATATATTTCAGGCTGTAACAACATATCGAGTTTCAAGTGAAATATATATATGACCAGATTGCCAACCTATATTTACCCCACTATAAACCATACATGCGCAATTTTCAACTCATTTATTACAGTACAGCACATATTCAATGACAACACCTATATTTTGTTTTTGAACACTTTTGTCACGCTTGGCGTTCCATAACCCCATGCGATAGTCTCTTGCTACATGCAGATGAGTAGTATAGGGCCAGCAAACTTAACCCCGCGAATGTATAGGTAATCAGTGTCACTCTATTACAATTATATCTGAACTAAAGAGACGTTTTTATATATATTAGTTAATGAGCACCAATACGATTTTACATTACGTGTAAAAAGGCGATGTTTGTATATAATATCGACAGGAGTAAATTTTTGCGGGTATTTTTTTTTTTTGCAGGACCTTTTTTTTTGCGAACTACAAATATCGCAAACATTAGAACCCGTAAAAATTTAGTGCCACACGGTATGTTGGGACTCATTAAACTTTCCATAGTCTGTTATTGCGGGTTTTTTTTTCTAGACTTATATGGCAGGAACTCGAAGTCCTGGCAGTTTTATTAAGAAGTGCAAGACTGTTTTTGTAAATAAATAATCTTAAGAAAGGCCATAGGCTATGAGCAGAGAGGAGGAATAAGGAGTAAGTCTAGATCTTTACCTTCAACGTTTCGCTTTCAAGAGCGGCCAAGCTCAAAGTTTAGCCTTTTGCCTTCTACAGAAATACTCAGCACCATAGGAAAGTATTGCTCATCAGTAGCTTTCATTAATATGAATTCTTACACTATAGGATGCTGTCCATAGCCGAGTCTCAAAAGTAAAACCATCTTGTGCAGGGAAGTGCTGCAGCTTTCTTTTGAATGACCGCACTATAGGGTTTCATCATGGACTAAACATAAGTTATGACTTTTATTTAAATGATAATGCATACTGAATTAAAGGATTCATCCACAAATGACTAAAATGTTAGAATCACCTTGTAAAGTAGACTGCGAGCAGTCTCTTAGTTTTCTTTTAGATAGTCGTGCGAGCGCTGCGATCGAGGGCGTCAGACCGAGGAAAAGTATAAACTCAAAATTCCACCAGAATGGAAACCTAATTTTCGATCATTTGATTTCTTGACCGCCTGTCATGAAATCAAAGTTGATGAACTGGTAGTAACTGGCTACTTTCAACCTTGCAATCCTGGGGCCGGATTCACGAAACTCTCCTAAGTTAAGACATATCCTAAGCAATTTTTCTTAACAATAGTCTATTGTCATTCCAACAATAGGCTATTGTTAAGAAACAATACTTAGGATATGTCTTAACTTAAGAGGGCTTCGTGAATCCGACCCAAGCACTCTTTCTCCAAACTAGATTCTGTTTTGTTCTATAGAATCTTCTTTTGCAATTTGACGTATATTTAACAATTATTCACCGAAGTGGAGGTGGGTAGTGGTGGATATACTGGAACAGTGAGATAATATAAAGAAAATGATGCTTTTTAACTCATTTATTCCTGTCAACGATTACAATTTTCGCGCACAAATTGCTGGTAAAAAGATCAAAAACGGAGATGTTTATCTATGAAAACGGAGGTTTTCGAAAACGCTTTTCAGAGTGAAGGCTTTTGAAAACTCAGGTCTATCGTTTTAGTGTGGACGGCAAAAACGGAGCTTCCCAAAAACGCTTATGTCACAACTAGTAACGCGTAGTATCGCTGACGCTATTGGAGCATGCGTATTGAACAGAAAAAACGTCCAAGCAGAGCCTGTTGATCAAGACGCATCTTTGGATCATCGTTTTTCAGCCAAAACGATGTGAAAACGCTAGTTTGGATGCAGATCTTTTTATCCGTTTTCGGGGAAGCAAAAACGGAAGTTTTCAAAACGCATTAGTGTGGACGGGGCCTGAGGTGATCTAAAAGGATCTTTGATACCTCCATGGATTTCGATGTCAAAGCTCTCTGCTCCTGATAGCGTTATAACTTTCTTACATAATTCCGGATTACAAATAATTTTATTCTCTTTCGGTTTCGAAAAACCACCGTATAAAATATGTTTCTTAGTTTCCATTCCAGTAAACCGTAACTGCTACCTGTTGATAATCACTTAGCCGTCAATTGTTCGTGTTAGATCGTAACTGTAAGAAGCGTTACGTTGAACGGAAATAGTAACCAGACAGCAGTTCCGGAGAAACATTAATCTCCGTCAGTTGCTGTGCTAGATTTTCATTCCCTAGTTCTTTTTTAATGAGTTCCATATCATTGCAAGATCACCTGATGTAACTTTAAACAGTGTTTATTTTGATTCAGAAAGGAACTACAACCAGTTGCAAAATGGTTGGAACAGTCTCCCAAAAAAGCGGGTTTTCCTTAAAAAAAGGATAAGAATTTGAAAAATAAACAACTTAGTTTCTATCTAACCCCCGTTCCCCCTTACAAAGTTGTTTCGCTTACGGATTGAATGGAATTCCGACATTCAGACAACATTGACAAGGGAGGGGGGAGCATTCAATGTTTAAAGCGTTAAATTTGTAGAATTGCCGTGTTCATGCAGAGTGTCTCAACTATTTTTGCAAGTGATTGTAGCAGTTTTATTTAGTTACATTGCATGTTTATCCTGCTGATACAAAACTGAAAGTTATCTTTCGTAATGCATTATCAACTAATCAAACATAAAACGGGGCAAACACTTTCATCCACAACATACCTCTCTTTACTTTCACTAGCGGTCGAGAGTGACACGCGCGCGCGATCGAAATAGCTAGCCACGCATGTGAGGCCCGTCAAGTTTCCCTCGAGGCGGAAATTTTCGCATATACGCGTGTCTAGGTGGTGTTTTCGTGGGAATGTGTCTTGCTTTTTGCTTGAGTAAGCATGAGAGGAGAGTGAAATAGAGGTTTATGAGAGGTACGACTCGTGGGTCATAAGTCCGTTAGCTGCTCTGTGTTTGTGAGTGGAAGTTGTGGGTGTAAATTCGAGTTGCAAATATGTTCTGTGGGATAAATTTTCCTTTTAGAAAATGCAACAAAAATAGGAGGACATTTTTTTTTTAAAAATTCATAATAAATTTGTTTCCTTTTTAACTCTTGCCTTGTTTATTTACCAGATTAAAACTCAATATTTAGCCATGTTTTGTTCATTTATAATTAAAACACGGAAAAAAGTGAAGAAAACAGGAATGAAAGTGCAAGAAGAAACACGATTATCGAGTGACTGTTTCTTTCTGCTTCTTACAACGCTTGACAATGCGGCGACGGGATTAACATCTTCTTAAACTACACGAGCGCATAAATAGAGGTACGTTATTCAGCGAAAAGTTGTGTAATACGGCTGAGTAGTTTTAATTACGAGTAGTAAAACTGTTTATTATACGGCAATAATTCTCCCTAATCAACGTTTTTAAAAGTGCTTACCGGAGCGCGCGGTCAGAAGAGTGTAATAACGTGTCACATTTGCACTCGTTTTGGCGCGTATTTGCATTCTCTCGAATGCTATACCGTATAATAATTAGTCCGTCGGTCACTATGCGTTAGCTAACGCCACTTTTACTTGTCTTGAATTCCTATCCATTTAAATCCACTTATTTCAACTTTTTTTTAACGGCCACTTCCAAAATTAGGGCCAAGGGTGACTATGGAAACATAGAGAGTCATTTTGAGTGCTCACTTCACAAAGTGAAGGAAAAAGAACTTCTTTGTGCGTATACATAATTAATGCTAATACTTGTAAACGTTTGGAGAAATCGAAACGGCTGTGGAAATAGTTGCCTTCGTTTACGTTTCCATAGCTTTTCTCATTCGCCTAAAATTATACTAGTGTTACCATAACTTTAATGGAAACAAGAAGGAAATTGTTCTTTCTTTTATATATATGACAGAGGCGCACAGATTGATTGCCAGTCAAGTCTCGCATGGCATCTTGTTTCTTGTTTCATTAAGTACAATAAATTTCTTGCAGCTAAAAACCAGTACAAAGATTTAAACGTTATGAAACAACGACCCTAAAGGGTTTTTTTCCTTCCTTCTGTATCAATAGCCAGTTATTATTTTATTTATCGATCACTTCTTCGGATTTGGCTACGCTTCTGTGAGGTCATACTAAATGCCTGTGAAAAGGTAACGCAAGATAGCGATGAAGGGTGGAGGACCATACTGGTCTTATCACGGTGTCTAGAGCACTATTAAGTTTTATTAGAAAATCACTAGTGCATTCCCAACAAGAGCTTATGTATTTCAAATTGCAAGCGAAAAACAACCCACGCGTGATTTTTTTGTTAATTATATGAAAAGAGACTTATTTTCCCCAATACGGAAAAAAAACAGCTATGTAAATAAAGAAAATGTTGTTGAGGCTCTTCAGCGTGTTTGCCAACAAGATGGAAAATACACTTTTAGCTTTGTCAAAAGAGCGCGAAAAATATTGTATCAACAGAAGCACATAACAATATAACGAACTTTAATATAACTTGTATGCGCGTTATTATCCTACTTCAGCAAAAGTTCCGCTTAATTATAAGTTATATTCCAGCGAGGAAAGATCGCAGATACTAATAGCATGTACTTATTGAATAAGTGAGAGGGCCGGATGGGAAAATATTTGGCTCGAGGTCATGGCGTACGGACCGAGCGCTGCGATCTCTATGTATGCTCCATGAAAATATTTTTCCCATCCGGCCAGACCTAACTTAGTCAATAAGTATTTATGATATGACCAATTTTAACACGAGAGGCCGTACGCTTTTGTAGCAAGGCCGTGCGTCTTTTCCTGGCCCCACTCGCGCTAATGCGCACGACCCTCCTACGGGTATTTTGTAAATGGTTTTGAAAAGAACGCACACGCAGTGCCGTACGGATCATATGATAACCTTGATTACGGACACAAAGGACAAACGTTCTTACTGCATTAACATTTTTATTTTTCTTTGGGCCGATTTTTTTTCTTTGAAACACAAATCAGTAGAGTTAATTTAGCAACGGTACCTACCACAAAACAGGAACCACATAGGGAACCAATCAGAATGCTTCTTATAATCTTCTATGTAATGACTTTAGTTCAGTGTCACAATTGACATAGCTGGAGGCGTGGGTTGTTAGGTGGGTTATGACTGTGACCAAGTAAACAAAAAGGCGGTAATAAGATGTAACAAAGTAATCACAGGGCGTGGGTGATCACAAGTATCCTGATTACATAACAGATCACCTGACCTGCCGATCGCTCAAACCGGATCACCTGCATGGCATAATAAATGCAAGAGTAAAGATGCGGCCTCGCAGTTCTCCAAGTATTTACTACAGAGCACAGTAAGCGGGTACTACTAAGAAGATTGGACGAAAACTCGAGGTTAGTTGAAGGTCTGAATTGGAGTGGCCGGATCAGTTTGTTGATGGTAACATTTCGACCGAATTCCATCCTTCTCACAATTCATATAGAAAGTTACATTTACGTTTAAGGTGGCACGCGGCTATTTAGAAATCGAATTTTCGGCATGTAAGCGTTAACCGATTTTTGTAAGTTTTGGTAGGGCGATAAAGGAGTCTTCAAATTATACAGGACTTTAAATTTTATTTAGTGCATATAAGATAAGCCATTAAAAGTTACAAGCGTTTTTAGAAAACCCCGTTTTTTAAGAAAACGCGAATATTTTCATAACACGAAAACAGAAAAGATCGGAAGCTCCCAGCAAAAACTTTGTTCGTGAAGTTTGCTTACTTCACATCTTCCATTTTCTAAATGCTTTGAAAACCCCTCGTGTTCGTAAATTATTCAAAGTTGCCGCATTCTGGGATTATTTGCCACTTGGGAATCACCGATCACTGGAAAACTTGAACCACTTACAGACTTCACTAAAGTTAGTTAAATCTCTGTAAAATGTCTACATTTCCTTTGTAAATTACGAACTCTGTAAACGTGCACATTCCCAGAGATTTTGTAACTTCGTAAAAAGTCTGTAAAATACAGCATATTTTCTGCACTAAGATCGCATAAAATATGTATGTAATCTTGATGTTTTTCTTGTAAATTTTGTGTAAAATTTACAGAGATTTTATGCTACAACAACAAATCTCTGTAAAATCTTTCTACTTTCTCTGTAAAAATGGTACGAGAAAAAATCTCTGTAAACCAGTAAACATAAAATCTCCTTATTATCTCTGTAAAAAGTGAGTCATAAAAACTGAATGAAATGTTTGTAAAATGTAAACAAAAAAACTATACAAAATGTCACGGAAAAGTACATACAATGCTTGTAAAATGTATGTATTTTATTGCACTAAATCTATGCAAAATGTCCACATTTTCTCTGTAAAATCAGCGTGTATAAAAGGAACGCGTTTAGAATGCATAGCATAAAATCTCACTAAAATATCTGTAAAAAGTAAACGGAACATTGCATAAAATGTTAGTAAAATGTCCACAAATTAACCACACAAATGTCACAGAGAAATTCATATAAATTCTTGCAAAATGTCTACATTACTCTCAATAAAATCTAGCTGTAGAAAGAAAAATTTTGCTAGTCAAACAAAAGGATTGAACAACTTTACTGCCTTTTATTTAATAACTCTGAAGTTCAAATGAAACTAATGGCAGCGGAATGTAAGTGTTTTAAAATGTAAGATTTTAAACACCAGTCATACATTGTATAAAGTGAAATTAAAAGGTCTTCAGTACGGCTCAGTTCACACTTGGCACCTGAGAATTTATTATCGGGCACTTAAGTGAGCACAGGCTCTGTGTAAATGCATATTTTGTTGCTTTAGAAGCACTTGACCCTCAATCCACTGCTTTATATACCCTTCTCAAACTCATTAATAATTCATGACGAGAACACAAAGGAAATCACTACCGTGAAGGAGGTTTTGAAATCGTTTCTTAATTTGCATAGATTTTGGCGATTTTATTCCTTCGTTTTCTCCGCATTTAACGATCAGTTTGAGAAGCTATATCAAACACTCGAAACAGTGTTTCATCAGATTTCCAAACACCTTGAAGTGGTTTAAAAAAACTCGGCTGCACCTCGTTTTTCCAATCCACTTCTCGGTGTTTGGAAATCTGATGAAACACTGTTCCTCGTGTTTGATATATTACATAATATACAATGTAACTCCCTGCTATGCTTATGTTTCAAAATGGTGTCTGATGGGTGACCAGTGTGTGAACACAACACCATTCTGTGCCACCCAGGCACTGGTGCTTGGGCACCAAGTGTGAACATAGCTCAAGTCTTGTTATACAGTACAATCAAATTTCAACAAAGATACATGAAGGTGTTCATTAAGATATATTTCAATGTGTTAAATCTTGATATACGATTACGTGTAAGCTGCCCAAAGAAACCAATCAAAGACAATCTCAGAGAGAAAAACTGCATAAAAATGCTATCTACGACTCCAAATAATGATTGTTTTAGAAGGTAAATCTAATAATTCTTTACAATAATTTTGTTCTCTTAATCTCTATAATTTAATTAAAAAAAAGTGTATAAAAATTCTGATAAATAAAACCTAAATGCTGTCGAACACCTAAAATACAACACACATAATGGTCTGATACATTGGAGATAATTCTATAAAAAAATTAAAGACATTAAATAGGACATTAAATTCATCGTTTGTACTTTCATGAAAATAGCACTACAATACTGTATAGCATTTTTAAAATAAATTCTCACTTAATATTTACTTATCTTGATTGGATTCTAAATAAATAATCACATATAATAAACTGTAACATTAATGTTTGTCTTAGCCTAACATGTATTATAAACTTCCTTTCAATAATATTTCCATATGTAGATTGTATTTGTCATACATATAAATTCATTACTTTACATAACCAAGTTTCTTGGCCTTCAGAAAAAAACAATGCAGTAATTGATGCAGAGGATAGTGAAATCTGAAAGGAAACAAAATAATGCATGCAAGTCAGAATGTATTTTTTTTATAATTTAAATAATGAGTTGGAGACCTCCATCAAACCAACTAGTCTCACACTAGCTTTCAAAATTTTGGAAAATGTAGCCATGTCCTACACTGTACACACTGTAGGTCGAAAACCTAAGGTTTTGTGATATACAAGAGCAGGGCTTTGCTCTAGCAGTGCCTGGCGTTTCCTAGCAACTTACTTTTGCTCTGAGGCAACTAGGAAATCTATGTTTTTGCATACATTGTAAAACTCACAATGCTGGGCACCCTGGTTTTCACAGGTTCAGAGCTTTCGGTTCCCTGCAATCTTTCTCAGAGCACAGGCTTATAGAACCACCGCTCTTGTTTTACAACCTGCCTGGTAACGGGTAACCTTGCAATACGATAAATCAGCTTTTTCAACAAACGTATCGAAACCCTCAACCTGAATTCCCTGTTTCTAATCACCACAAATATCAATCCCATTTATATATAAATGTGTTAACTTACTAGATTCTGTTTCAACAGCATCAGGTTGTTTGTTATCCTTGGTTTTGTCCTCAGTCTATAAATTATGAACCAGAAAAATAACATTTTTCACTGGCAGTATAGGGTAAGTGTTTTCACAAGGAATTAATCTATGCACAGGGAGTCATATTGGTTATCATTAAGTTAAAAAAAGTAGAGCATCATATGATGAAAATAATAAAACAAAAGCCAGAGGAATTCTGCAAACTCTAGATTAAAATACGCTGTTACTGCTCTGGTTGGAATGCCATTATCACAAATAAGACTCTGCATGTTGTCTGGTAATGTGGCAGTACTCATTTACTCCTAATGTGCAAAGAGGCACTGCAAGGGTAAAGTTAACACTTGAACAACTTGGGAAGTAAAAACTGTTTGACCCAGGACTTCAAATATCAGCAAGTCAGTGACAAAACGTTTCCACAAGTGAGGGCAAATGCTCAAGCTCTCAAAAATTTACAAATGAGTTTTCCTGTTTTACTTTTTTTTAAAGTGTGTTAGTTTCCCAGTGTTCCTGCTGGTAATAATGTACAATGTAGTTATTTATTCAGGGTTTAATTCATAACAACATACTTACACTGTACTTGAGTGTTGTCATGCAAAGTGTCACTGCAATCATCATCACTACATGTACATGTATCTTCTACAGTGTACCCTGTTGTTCTGTTTTGTAATTAGAAAAAAAAATATTGTTAGAAGAATAATGTCAGTTGTTTCATTGTTTACATGTAGATTAGTTTGATCAACTGAATTGTTGATAAAGTAAATTAAGGCTGACACTAAAAAAGTACCTTTTTTATTCTTTTATGGTAGCAATTTACTTTATCAACATGACTGATAACACTAACGTTTTTTCACTCCCCACAATTCATTACCACAGTTTCATTTGAAACCAACTGCTTTATATTCAATGTCTATCATAATTATACATGCAAGACATAAGACCAGTGCAATTTATGCTCCTGTACATGTACATCTATTTACACAACACAGAGTCATGCATAGTTTAAAGTCTACTCTGGGTTAAAAGCCCAGTATCACCCATTCGGCTTTGCGGTCGTTTGTTTTTGTTTTCAAATGACAAGCTCGCTCGTGATTGGCTTTCGGGAATTTTCAACTGCGTTAAATTCAATCATCGAGGTATTGGGTGCGCAATGCATTTTGGGTGATACTGGGCCTTTAAAAGAGAGTTGTGTGCTAATGAAACCATGACTACGGAATCTATCCTCAAAGAGACAGGTGGAGTCCATAAGCAGAAGTTAGTAATATTGATGTCTATGATGCCCACATGCACTCTTACATGCATGGGAATGTTACAAATCAAGAGGAATTCCCATGGTGATGCAATAATAATAATAATAAAAATAATTATATTAATAATAATAATCAACTTTATTTATCGAGGGTAACACCGTCGTCCGTTAATCTGCACCATTGTTCACGGAAAACATTATTGAATAATTTTATGGATTAAATTATTCAATGCCTGAATATAAACAAATGAGCCACAGACAATTTATTAACTCGAGCTTCTTTAGAGGCATTGCGGATAGCAACGATCTTCGTTGGAGACTGAAGCAAAAAAGTAGTGGAAAATAGACGTCCTTGGATACAAATATCACAATAGTTTAAAAAGCATGGGACAAAAATTATATATTTGTTCTCTTTTTCAGAACATATTGGGGGCTTATTGTAGCCTTTACCGCTTTATTGGCGATTTTTCATGTTTCTTTTTAACCAAGATTAAAGGATTTGTACATAACATTCAGGTTGTTAGTACTGCCGCCTTGATATAATGAATTTAAAATATATATATATCAAAAGCCACCGATTTAGCGGCAAGTTCGTCGAACAGAGGAAATATTTTTTACATAAAAGGTCGCTAAATTTGCCAACATTGATTCCCCCTTTTTTAATTGCAATCAAAGGATTTGTAAAATAACGGTAAGGGTCGTGAACGACTCCAAAAATAAGCATACACTTAAGACGTTTGATGTGGATTACCCAAACTATGGAGTCCGTCCAAGAAATGATTAAGTTACTTATTGACACCTACTCTCAAGAGGTGCTGAAAAAGAGAACAAATATATCATCTTTGTACTATGCTTTTTAAACTGTTGTGATATTTGTATCCAAGAACGTCTATTTTCCACTATTTTTTTTGCTGCATAGTCTCCAACAAAGATCGTTGCTATCCGCAATGCCTCAAAAAAAGCATAGGCTCTAGTCAATAAATTGTCTGCGGCTCATTTGTTTATATTCAGGCATTGAATAATTTAATCTGTGAAATTATTCAATAATGTTTTCCGTGAACAATGGTGCAGATTAACGGACGCCGGCTGTAATGAACACTTGACAAAGGGCATTGTAGTTACTGTGAAAAGGTATCTACCGCCTGTCACCACATTTGTGATGCAAACACAATAGCTATATATTTCTATTTTTTAAAAATGTCATTTTTTCTGCAAACGGGTGTATATGTATATATATATATATATTTATATGTATATATATATATATATATATATGTATATAATTATAATTAATTGGTTCAAGACTTCAGAAGTAGTTCATCGTTTTATTACTACAGCACTACTTCTGAACTTCTGAACTACTTCTGAAGTCTTGAACCAATTAATTATAATTGTCAATGCTCCTCTAAGAGTTGAGCGCTCTCTGAAATACATTCAAATCAAGTTCAAGAATTTATATGTATATATATATATATATATATACTTTGACTACATACATCCCTGTACATGTATTAGACAACCAAGGCTGTGCTCTAAGAAAAATAGTTGGTAGCCCGAAATCTCCAAACACTTGAAATCTGGGGTACTCAGCATATACATGTAACTTTGGTGCAAAAACAAAGATTTCCTGGTTGCCCAAAGGTAAAATTTTGCAATATTATGCTGTGTGCTCTAGCAACACAGTGGCCCATAGCATGTCACTTTTGACCTTGGGTGATCAGAAAGTGTACAAACATGTAGCTTTTCACAAAACTTATAAGCTGGTACCAATAATGTAGATTTAGAGCACAGCCTTATAGCCTTGTAAGGCTGTACAGTCCATTGTAAAGTAAAAATACATGTAGTTATTTTCCTAATGATGCTATTTACCCACATGATGGCTACAACTGTACATGTATGCTGTGCTTAAAACTGTCCTTGATTCTATTTTTGTTTTATCCTAATTAGCAAACATTACATGTATCTCACACAGACAAAAGAAAAAAAAAAATAAGTGAAGTGCAACAGCTACATGATCAATCAACATATGTACATGTACATGTACCTACAACAACAAATTAAAATTTTCTTTTCTGGTGGGCCTTTCTCTTTACAAAGAGCTTTCCAATATGATGTTAGTGAACTACAGGTACGTGCATTATAATCACACTAAAAAATACACTGAACTGAGGACATTTACAAAACATGGACCCGGGTCCATGGACCATCCCTGTGGACCCAGTCCATCGACCACCTGATGGACCACGTACAATGTACCCCTAATTTTCTTTTCCCAAATTTTTCTGTCAGTCTAAAGGATGGACTGTGGACTGAGGACAGGGTATAAAACAGCAAACAGGGAAATAAATTATGGCATTCAACATCAATATTTAACTTCCTACTTTTTTACACTTTTGCCAACATTGCATTTTATACAATGTATGCAGTCCGATTCTTGGCTGGTACTGTTGGGGCAGGAGCATGTGAAGTTTTAGTGCTCTCTCCACAGATTTCATTTAACACATGTAGAACAAGAAGGACTGGGTCAAGTCCCATGCTACAGTGTGCTATTACACGTATTATGGGATGCAGACAATCCCATGTGCTTTTCTTTTGGAACTGGATAAAACAAAAGTCTAGTGGAGTATACAAGTGTAAACAAATACATGCATGCCAAAGCCACCATACTGATTGTTTTCATTGTTTCTAGATGTAGGTGCCTTGTGGATACTCGCAAAGAGCAGTGTTTTCATTTTGAGTACTCGGTGAGGGAAGGGGGGAGGGAATGGGGAAGGCGAGGCTCATTCAAACCTTAAACACTGCTCTGCGTGAGTATCCACAAAGCATCTAGAAATAATAACAAACAAAACCAATCTTTATCTTGTTCCGACACTATTCATCAGTATGGTTGCTTGGCATGTGTTTGTTTATACTCCAGCAAGCCTACACTGTAATCAGTATTTTTTTAACAGCACATGCACAACAAATCCAAAAGAAAAGCACATAGGATTATCTGTATCCCATAATTATAGTACAGCGTAGCTTGGGACTTGGACCAGTCCTTCTTGTTCTATTTGTGTCTTGACATTGCTACTTAATGTTGAATGCCATTAATTTATTTAAACTGAAGACTGTGTTTTATACCCTGTCCCCAGTCCATCCTTTATACTGACAGAGGTCCATGTTTTGTATACGTCCCTGAACTGACTATTGTCATTTTTGCTGGGTACTGATTAACTGAACAATGTTCACCTTTTCCAAAAATTTACCTCCAACAATTAACAAGTCAATGGTCTTATGACCTACAGAGTATGGTTTCCTAAGCATGGACGGCCAATGGCCCCAGCAAATAAGAAGAAAATAATACTGTACATTGCAAGATATAAAGAAATATTAAAATTCAAGGTTTAGTTTCTTATAAGCTTATTTATTCAAATGAGCAGGCTGAAATTGGTTCTGTCCTGGTGTACCGATACACAAGGACAAAAACAAAAGATTAAACAAAACACAACGTGAAATCCCTTGTGAAGACTGTGAGCCCGTACAGTCACCAAGACAGAACCCTGAAATTCGCAGAAAGTCTTCAGTACAGGTAGCCAAAAATAATATTTAAACTGGTTTACATTGTTAACGTAAGCTTACTTACCTTTGGGATCACAAGGGCGGCAAGAATGAAGCGCTTGAATTGGTGTAGCATGAAAGAACTAGCCAACATGGCGATCAAATTAACTTGAACTTGCCCGATGCATGTAGGTTGGAAGCAATCGTATGCATAGCGATCGTTGATTTGTTGTAAAAACATTGCATGTAGCTTATTCAGAAAACGTGGAACGAGAAAAAGGCTCAAAATACAAGTTGTCTTTTCAAATCCAGTGAAGGCGAGCAGCAAAATTCGTTGAAAGAAGCGCCACGAACTGCCCGCCTGGAATATGACTCTCTTGCGCATGATCAATTCGTACCCAAGACCTCTCGGCCGAGCGGCCCCAGCGGAAAATTGCATTGATGATTGCCTTTGATTATTTATTTCTGATTCACCATTATTATTTTTTCAGCTCACATACGGCTTTAAAATGCATTTCTTTTGAATCTCTCGTTCTTCGGAAATCATTCCTATTTCCGTTCCAGGTAAATCCAGGCTTTAAAAACACCTCTTTCAAGAGCTGTTTAGGAAAGGCTAAAATATTAAAATGCTGTGTCAGTTGTGTGTTCCTCATCGGTTTTCACTTTTTTCATTGACATGTGAAGTAAAGATTTGTGATCCAAATGCATGGTACATGAGACAATATCTTATACAACAGTAATACCGCCGTTGAACTAAGCTGTGTCTTGTATTTTGAAATATATATTTTTTCCTTTGAATGATACGTTTTTTCTCGCTCTCGCTCGCGACGGAAGCGGCAATCTCTTATGTATGTGAATGGGGTTAGTTTCTAGAGAAACTGTGGTGCTGCGTCGGTGGAGGTGAAGCACAAGAATTTGGTTTTATCGACTGAGTCGATAAGGTAAATTAGCCACCGTAAAAAGATTCGAGAAAGCTGACGTTTCGAGAGCTAGCCCTTCGTCGGAGCGAATCAAGGGATTGTGGGTAGTGTGTGGTTTTATATAGTAGGAGGAGCTCCGCCATTGGTGGAAATTTTATGACGTGAAAAACAAATGTAAATTAGTTGAATGAAAAGCGTTCGTTAATTCCGTGGGGTTTGAGAGTGCCGATTCGAAAGATGATTTTTTGTTCTAAGTTTTTACGGCTTTCTGTGTTGTCCTGGTGTAGGGAAACGCCACAGATAGTCATGTGTTGCTTAGAATGGTTAGCAAGATTGAAATGACGCGCGACTGGTTTGGATGCGTCTTTGTCATTTTTTTCAACGTCTCGGTCTGGGCGACCGTTTTCGAGAACATCTCCGAGACGTTGAAAAAAATGACAAAGACGCATCCAAACCAGTCGCGCGTCATTTCAATCTTGCTAACCATTCTAAGCAACACATGACTATCTGTGGCGTTTCCCTACACCAGGGCAACACAGAAAGCCGTAAAAACTTAGAACAAAAAAATCATCTTTCGAATCGGCACTCTCAAACCCCACGGAATTAACGAACGCTTTTCATTCAACTAATTTACATTTGTTTTTCACGTCATAAAATTTCCACCAATGGCGGAGCTCCTCCTACTATATAAAACCACACACTACCCACAATCCCTTGAATCGCTCCGACGAAGGGCTAGCGCTCGAAACGTCAGCTTTCTCGAATCTTTTTACGGTGGCTAATTTACCTTATCGACTCAGTCGATAAAACCAAATTCTTATGTATGTGCTTTTGCTCACGTTTGAGTAGATGTCGGACAGTTACTGTTCACTCAAACTAAAGAGTTGTTTTAACTCACTTCAACTCACTTTATTGGGTTAAGAATTAACTCATATTTTGAATTTGAGTGAGAAGCACTTACTCACTGCGGTGAGTAACTTTTTAATCGTATGTTCCAGTAAAAGGTGACTTTCTCTTGATTTTCTCAAAATAAGGGACTGTGCAATAATTATCAAGAGGGGGTTGGAAAACCAGAGGGGGGGCAACCTCGTCCCCAGGGTCTCTCATCTTCCCGCTCCAGGGGGGGAGGGGGGCATAAAGTAAAAGTAAAATAAGTCACTCAAGAGGAGAGGGGCTTAACATTTTGTTTCAAGTGTTCATGGTTCACACTGAAAAGCTTAATGATCTGTTCTGTGGCTGAACTGCAATTTAAATCTGTTTCAATACGATTATCTGTTCTTCTCTATCTCTATAATATAGAGACGAATATTGTGATAAAGAGTTTCTGGCTTTTTAAATTTGAATTGTCCACAACATTTGAACAGTAGAATATAGTTATACGCCAGTACAACATGGATAATCATATTGCAACAGATTGAAGAACCAGCATGGTCTTAAGATCAGTGGAGGTAAAGTAACACTGGTTGAACGAGTTCTCCAGTACGCTCGTGGTGATCATTTTGTATCCCACGAGAAACCCAAGAGAACGTTAACGAGGAAATGAGTTCCAGTGCAAGCAACTCGGATTCGCAATCAAGTGATTCAGAAGTGGAATCGGATGGCTTTGTTGAACACTGCTTCGAGGTCATGTTTGTTTCAGATACGGATGTCCAACAAGTAAACATGTAGCATTGCTGTATATCCACGTCTGGAACAAACATTACCTCATAGCAATAACAGGTGGTGTATATTAAGAAAATGCTGGGTATTTGTATATAAAAGGTGTGTGAAGAGGGGGGTCATACAAAATTTCTGACTGATCGGGGGGGGGGGGCAATAACTAAATTCACTCCTTTAGAAGGGTGGTATTACCTAATATTTTCCTACTTGAAGCCCATTTTCCACCCCCCCCTCCTCCTGATAATTATTGCACAGTCCCTAAGGAGTTGTTTCAACTCATTTATGTTGGATTAAATATTTAAGTCAAATTTTAAGTAAACTAACTTAAAATATCGAGTACAATGCCTACTTTACTAAAAAAAAATAGTCCGTTGTACTCATTTGCGTCAATTTACAGAGATTTTGTGATGCCCCGTTTGCGTCAATTTACAGAGATTTCATAATGCCCCGTTTGCGTCAATTTACAGAGATTTCATAATGCCCCGTTTGCGTCAATTTGCAGAGATTTTATAGTGCCCCGTTTGCGTCAATTTACAGAGATTTTATGATGCCCCGTTTGCGTCAATTTACAGAGATTTTATAATGCCCCATTTGCGTCAATTTACAGAGATTTTATAATGCCCCGTTTGCGTCAATTTACAGAGATTTTATGATGCCCCGTTTGCGTCAATTTACAGAGATTCTATGATGCTACGTTTGCGTTAATTTACAGCGATTTTATAATGCCCCGTTAGGTAGGTAAACTTTATTTATCGTACGCGGTGTCAATTCATAATACATGCTCTTCCGTCGAGCCTTAATCACCAACAGATTAATTACGTAACTAAGTTAAGTTGTCTAACTAAATTCATTATCTATACGGGATTATACTAAAAACTATAAAAAAGTATCCTTTATAAAGTATCATTAAATTAGATAAATGGAAATGCATGATTTAAAAGAGCTAAGAGTAGGCTTCAAACAGCTACATCTTAGCGCTCAAAGGCAAGTTGTTCCAGAGAACAGAACCGCGCTATTGAAAACTTCGTTTGCCTGCTTCAGTACTCGGTCTAGGAACGAAAAGGCTGTATTTTGAATTTCTTAGATTATGTGAGTGAACACTGGATATAGCTTTAACAATACTATATAGACGATTCGGAGAAAGATTATGTTTGTTTGTGTCAATTTACAGAGATTTTATAATTCCTCGTTTGTCATTAGATGTTCCCCTTCGGGACCACATTAATTTACAGAGATTTGGTAACTGAATTAAAATTAAAATTACGCAGTGCCATTTACAGACATTTTATATTAGAAGACTTGGCATTATAAAATCTTTGTAAATAGTAGATTTACAAACATTGTTGGTAGATTTTACAAAGTCTGTAAATTGTAAGTCTTTCCTCTCACTACAGCTCCTAGAATTTATAAACATTTTACAAACATTTTATAAAGAACAAGACAACAGAACTATATAAAATGTCTGTCAAACGAATTTACGGAGATTTTGTTTTTAACAGGTGAAAGTACCAAGTCTGTAAATTCAAGATTTATAGACATTTTATGAAGTCTGTAAATGGTCCAAATTTTCCAGTGGATCATCGTCATGTAGCAGCTCTCGTAAGGTCTCACACCATTGGTTCGGAGAACAATAGAACAAACAACCCAACAATGGGCTCAAGACCTAAAAACAATAGAAGCTGTGTTTTACAAGGCCAATGAAAATGGAGGTTTCGGAAAACTGCTACACTACTGGATCATCGTTAATACAATAGGCCATTTGCACGATGGCCTCATTTCTGACTACAATCGTGCAAATGGCCTATTGTATTAACGATGATCGGTGATTCCCAAGTGGCAAATAATCCCAGAATGCGGCAACTTTGAATAATTTACGGAACACGAGGGGTTTTCAAAGCATTTAGAAAATGGAAGAAGTGAAGTAAGCAAACTTGACGAGCCAAATTCGCCGAGACTATACACACACGGAAACTAGGTAAGGCCGTTTGTACATATACTGAATGTTATCATACTTAAAAATACCAGAAAACAAATCGGTATTTTTTTCATGAGTCCGTCGAACAAACTTGAATTTCTTGAAATTCATAAATTACGCACTATAAACATCTTGTTCTTTCTTTGTTTATAGTTTTTGCTGGGAGCTTCCGATCTTTTCTGTTGTCGTGTTATGAAAATATTCGCGTTTTCTTAAAAAAACGGGGTTTTCTAAAAACGCTTGTAACTTTTAATCGCTTATCTTATATGCACGAAATAAAATTTAAAGTCCCGTATAATTTGAAGACTCCTTTATCGCCCTACCAAAACTTACAAAAATCGGTTAACGCTTACATGCCGAAAATTCGATTTATGAAAGAGAGCCTCCGCGCCATTAAATAGCCGCGGGCCACCTTAAGAATCTCACTGCATACGAATGTTACGCGGCTCTCACGCATTATTCACCATTGATAGTATATCTCCATCGCCGCGACTTATATCACCACTAGGGCCTACTTCTCTCTGTCCTTGTAGCTCAGTCGGTACGATTCTCGCTGGGGTCAAAGAGTTTTTCTTGATCGCCAAAGTCAAGTAGGGAGTTTGGGAACATGCTCCTCCTTGAAAATTTGAATAAGGCTCGGTCCAAACGTCGAACTTTACACTGATGTGCCGAACCTAATACCTATTTAAGTCGACCCAAACTATTAAGTTCGACTGTTGATTCAGACGGTCAAACTTTACATGTGCCGAACCTAATTCGTGGCGAAAAGAAATATCATCCTTACTGCTTAAAATAGGGAAATAAACCGAAAAAACTAAAATTCACCAAGCCTTGTTTTGATTTTAGTGTGCTTTGTGTTCTGTTATGGCAAGGAGACAGCTGAGGAGATCGTGATCGTGATATTTGGACAAAATAAAGTACCGGCATAAATTTTAAAGTACATTACGATTTCTTTGTGGATATAAAGAAAAGCAATTTTTTAGAAGACCGATTTAAGCTGTCCAGTTTCAGTCTAAAAATCTACAACGTGAATGCTGGTAACCGTCGTCACGCTTCTGTGAGTTCTGTCTGCAAAGGCGCGAAAACCCACTAAATAGCCAATCAGAAGCGCAGTTATATTGACTGAACACGTTAACATAATTTTGCATTAGGTTCGGCACATGTGAAGTTCGACGTATGAATCGAAGTCGATCTTTTGCCGTTCTGTCCGTTCTATTCGACAAGCTCAGTCGAATAGAACGGCAGAGTCGACCCAAAGGCCTAAGGCATTAGTATTTGGGTCGACTCTGCCGTTCTATTCGACTGAGCTTGTCGAATAGAACGGCAAAAGATCGACTTCGATTCATACGTCGAACTTCACATGTGCCGAACCTAATGCATAAATTATGTTAACAACGTATTTTTTCAATATAACCGCGCTTCTGATTGGCTATTTAGTGGGTTTTCGCGCTTAATAGTTTGGGTCGACCTAAATAGGTATTAGGTTCGGCACATGTAAAGTTCGACGTTTGAACCGGGCCTAACAGCCCAGGGTGGTAAAAAATGATCAGATACAAATACAAACACCAATTTTTAACCCTTGGACGTACAAGGGGGAGTTTTTTCTCCTATTTTTTTAAGAGCATTTATTATTAACACATGCCGTCTTCAGTAGCTGCTCGTTTATCATTGAAACACATTTTGGTAGAGTTTGGAGAGAATAGTTTGCTAACTAGATATGACGTCATAAGTAGCATAAGGTCAAGCCATTTTAATTTTGAATAAAAATGTGTTTTTCGCTTTTTTTTTTTTTTTGCTGAAAAAGACATATGAAACGCTACCAAAAGCAGCAAAATGTTTAATTATATCATGTTTTACAATACTAGCATTTTTCCGACAAATATGAATTTTTGGTAAAATCCTTTTTGGATGACGTCACGGATCCCCAGCAGCGCACACTGTACAGCACATCACAGGCTTTCTATAAGAGGTAAACTATTTTCGAAATATTTAACACCGGAAAAATGCAACCACTCAGCTCCCCCTATACCACGGTGGGGGTATAAGTTAAGGTTACAGTGTACCTTCAGATCGAAAATTTATCGAAAATTTTTTTTTGGCGTCAAAATAAAGTTTACAGAATGAACTTTCATTCAAAAAAAAATTATCGAAAAATAGTGAAAATTGACGGAGAAATGACAGTATAACTTTTGTGAGCGGAGTTTGTTTATGAGGCGATATATTTTTTTAAGCGCTGTTTTCTCAAAGTTAATTTTTCGCTTGTTGGGAACACTTTAAAGAGCTATACCTCAAAGGAAATTTGTTCGATTTTCCTCAAATTTGGACAGAGGTTAGGCTAACATATAATCAACAAAAACATGTCGGCGAATTTCTTATTTCCGAAAACTTTTTTGTCAAGAGCCATTTCCGTGCGATCATTCCGATTTTTTTTCTCCCTTTTTCGAAAATATTCTGTAACTTTTCATTGCAATTGAATATGGGAAATCGCCGACACGTTTTTTTTTAGCGCTTCGTGTCCGGAAACCCGAGAACAAATCAAATTAGCAAAATACAATAATCGCTTTGAGTTATAGCGTTTTAAAGCTGATTCGGACGTTCGAATTTAGACGTCGTAAAAAATTCGAAAATTCACTTTATTACCAAATGGTTTCCATATTTAGATAACCAGCGCTATAAGCTTTTATTTGATATCTGGGTTTAGGTATATTAAGTGTAATCTTAAGACACTAGAGCTGTTATACTGGAGACACCCCCGAAAGTACACTGTAACCTTAATTGCGCGTCGGTTCGTGTGTTTATGTTAGTCGGGGCATGACACTGCGGCATCAATCAACTGATACATCGACATACTACAAAATTGCATGTAAATCGCAAAAATTAGAACCCGCAAAAATTTAGTGCCACGCAGCATGACGGGACGCAAGTGGGTCTAGACTGGAAGTACTCCATTTCATAATTTCCTAATTTCCTCAGAGAAAAGTTTAAAAAGAAACGGTCTACGGAAATGGCTAAAAATGCATAAAAAAAAGCCCACGGTGGTGAAAAATGATCAATTTATGCCCGGGGTATCTAATCGAACGAAATCGAACCGAATTTTAATCGAACGCAATCGAACGTAATCGAACTCAATCCGTGGATTTAGAGACTTTATTCATGCAAACGCAAAGAATCTATACAACCGGCAGTCGAAGACGTTAATTATATGGATTTTGTTCGCTTACGTTTATTTTCCAAACATAATCGAATGAAATCCACGGATTGAGTTCGATTAGTTTGGAAATCGAACTAACAGAAAATTTCTTGTTCGATTACGTTCGAACCATGGATTAAGTTTGATCGCGTTCGATTGCCGAATCTTGATTAGATGCCCCGGGATTTATAGCAAATAAACACTAGTTTTTAGTAATCAAAGGTAGTCGGGGCATCATGCACACTGCAAAATCAATTAAATTCGTCAAAAAATTCATGTAATGACAACAGCCACCCGAGGCACTATATGATGAAACCGCGGTTCCTGGTTTAGCGACAAATCTAATAAAAAAATGCAGCCGTCAAGTTTTATGTTTTAGGTAACTGTTAATACTATGCTGTGTGCAATTGAGTTTTTTGATAGATAAAGTTTACACACGTCTAGATCAAATCAAATCACTGAACCGGGGCCTTTGCCGTAACCATTCAAGGATAGCCACTTATAATTGTTTTTTTTTTGTCAGTTGATCCATGTGAGATGACTGAACCGCAGTAACTTGAAATAGCGAAATGCGATTGCAACGTGATTAGGAGTTTGATTCCAAATGTCTGTAAAAATTATTACAGATGTAATCATTTATAGTGCTAACCCCTGAAGAAGCTTTGTTTTGCAAAGCGAAATATTGGGCACTATTATATTCCACGTTTATTTTATTTTATTTGCTTCTGCTTCTGTTTTTCTGTCGTAAGGATGAGTTTGCCGTTTCTTTCGTTTTAATGCCATTTGCAGTTTACAAATACGCGTATTCAAAACATCTTAGCGTGACATAAATATGCATTGTCTGAAACGGGACTCGCTAGCAGACACGCGCGAGAATCCATGCTTTCGGCCATTCTTGTTTCCAGAGCAAGTTATATTTCATTTATTAAGTAGTACCTTTTGCTAAAAGTTGAAATACAAATCTAGGGAAACGATGTTCACTTGAAGCTCAATTACAATAACATGCATACATAACAAAAAATCCTAGATATTTCTTACCAGTGCACGATAAAATATACCTAATCAATGACCACAGCGTGTCCATAAACAAACTTAGCTGTCCCATCAACTGATTTGGTCGGATATGATAGCGTTCAGTGTCGATTCAGTGTCTAAACCAGTAGGTAAAATACAGAAACAACCAGTTTCTTCTAAATAACAGCAGCACGCAAAGCTTTTCTTGTCTCTTTTTTAGCTTGATATTAAGTCTTGTACAGACCTTTCGCACGCCATTAAACACGACATTCGCGTCTCCAGAGCTCAACAAAACAAAACGAGGGCTCGGGGACCGAGAATGCGCACACGAAAGGTCTTTTTATTCTGAGCAAGCGCAATAGTAAGTTAATGTGTAAAGCATGCGCCAACGGATTTCGTGGATTTTACGACATCCTGAAGGGTGGTGAATAGAATGGATACTCCAAAATCAGGTTGGACCACCTTGGACGCCTTATTTAGACTTATATAACGGAGTAACTGGTTAGCTTTCAGTTGAAGTTGGGGTCAGTAGTTTATATAGTTAAATTTAGGACTAAGCAACCCGAGAAGCTACATGTAGGTGGTACAGTGGTACGGTGGGCTATGTAGGCCTAAGTCTAGCTGAGGTCACAGGTTCAATCCTGAGTGGGGATTTTATATTTTCTTTTTTACACTTAAAAATTTATTGAAAATAAATTTTAAGTGTCGACATTACGTTATATAATTCTCAATAAGTGTCCGAGGTGGTCCAACCTGATTTTGGAGTATCCATTCTAGTCACGACCCATCCTGAAGGCTTTGGTCGCAGAGCCTTCGCTTTTCCCGCTGACCAAACGAAACGAGGGCTCTGGGGACGAGAATGGCTTTCGGCGGTTAATGCCTTTGCAAGCAGCGGGCAGCGATGTGAGCAAATAAACCTACACAAAGAGCGACTGAAAAAAAAAAACAGTAAAATGATTCTGATTAAGACTGAGTCGGACATCGAGTGACAAATCTGCATATCTGTACCTGTGTACTATATCTCTTTAAACACAGTTCGCGCATTCACGAGATAAAAACTGGTAGTATTGATCCATCAAAGTGTAAGTAATGGAAAGTACTACAAACTGTTGTGAGCCACCTTAACAGAGATATTTCGCATAACTCCCACTCCTGTATTCACTATAGTGGATCATTTATGCATAAAATATGTGTGTCTGCCGCTTCTGGCCTTATCCATTTTTTTGCTATTTGTAAATAACTTCTATTTTCGATAGAATTAGTCCTCTCGATGAGCGTTGTAACTCTTAGGGACCGGTCATTATTTATCGCCTGGGGGAGTCGGAGGATTTTGGGCTAAAAACGGTAAAATTTAGCCAATCCCCCCTTTAAAATTTTATTTCAGGGAAGTGATCCACCCTGATAACTATTGATAACTTTCGTGATCCCCCCCCCCCCCCCCCCATATCTTCCCACCCATATTCACCTTTCGCCGTGTATATTTAGCGCTTTTAACGATCATATGCAGGTAGTATTTCTAACTGATGTACTTACAGTGAAATGAAGCCGTCATTGATGGTATCATAAAAGTGACAGGCCAAACACGACTACCACTGAGTCACAAAATGTATAAAGAAGCCTTTAGACTAGCTTTCCCAAAAAGGTCTAGGAGATATTTGTTCCCTTAGATCACCAAAATAGAATTGTGTCAAGTCACTATATTATCTATTTGTTTAGAGTGCATGCTCGAAATGTATTGTATGACTCTTTGATTCTTTATTTAATCAAGTTTCAGATTACAATTAAAAAAAAATCTGAGGTAGGAGTCAGGTAGGCTTAAAACAGAGTACAAGACTCCTTAAAAGACTCCTCTTTAATGACAGGAGGTTTTCATGCTGTGCAGAGCCATTTATAGAATTATTATTTCTCTATGCCTTCGTTATGACCGTTATGTTAGCTCTCTTGGCATATGTTAGGCTTCTTTGGCTAACTTTTGTTGCAAGATAAATAGTTATCGTCGGCTGCAGTTTTTGTAATTGCTATGAAAATGCTAGGATCAGTCAATCTCTCAGCCCGTGATTTAGTATCTAAGTCTGCGATGTGCTAGACTTGTGAGAAAGTGGATCTTTATCACGGATGTAAGCGCCGGTCAAAGATCCAAGTCTAAAGCTGCCTTGTCTCTATTGCAATCAAGACTTCTTGCAGTTTATATGTTTTAACTCCTTGTTTTATTCTGCTTTTGAGTAGTGTTTCTTGGAGCTAGAAGAACCTCCGTTGTTTCATCATGGCAAAATTGCATCCAACATGCCTTGTACAGGCATGGTGATCTGTTTTGAAATTCTCACGGATGCTAGTGATTACTTACATTCTTTCTTCAGTTTCTTAAGCAAGACTCGAGTTTCGGTGAACCTCATCAGTTGCTCCCATAAGTGAATGTCTCGCGGAATAATATGAAATTATTCCGTTGTATTCATTGGTGTAGTTTCGATCCGACGTTAGGTTGTGTTTCTTACTGAGACTTTTTCCTCTGAGAATGTAAGATACTTTCTGACACAAAGAACAGTTCTTTTGGTGATGTGGACGGAGTGGAGGCCTAGTGCATGTATGTGTCAATGAATGCGAGATACACTGTGTATTTTTTCTACACTAAGCGTGTAGTCCTGGTGTCAAGGTTGTGTTTTGCTTCATGCATTCCATAGTAGGATATAGGGTCATATAGTCTTGTGCAACGTAGCCGTAGGGGACTAAATGTTGTTGTTGAGGCTCAAGAGGCAAATGAAGTCGTCGAATCGGATGACAAAGCTCAAGAGGCAACTGAAGTCGTCGAATCGGATGACAAAGCTCAAGAGGCAAATGAAGTCGTCGAATCGGATGACAAAGCTCAAGAGGCAACTGAAGTCGTCGTCGAATCGGATGATGAGGCTCAAGAGGCAAATGAAGTTGTTGAATCGGATGATGAGGCTCAATATAAGGCAGATGAAGCAGTTGAATCAGATTTAGTATAGAGCTGAAACAGAGAGCCCATTCCCGGAGACGCGATAAATGCTTTATATTTAAATAAATACGCTCAGTTTCACAATGTTACAGTTATCAGGAGCAGGTTCACAATTTAGAATTCACGTACCATGTTTAAAGATGAATATTAGCTAAGGCATATAAGCACGTTATAAGAGGAAAAAAATATAAAAGTGTTAACACAAAACGTTCTCGATATAAATTGAAATGTGCACATTCGCCAATATGACAGACTTCCGTTTTTTTAAATAAAGTTGTGTTAGAACAAATTGAGACTGCAAACGCCATCATCTCCCAGTAGAATGGGTGCATTTATTTTGTATGCTCTCAAACTGGCATTGTCCAAACAGATTTGAGTGGTCCCCCCTCTGAATCCTTCCAAAATTTTCAGTGACCTCCCCCTTTTGGGCTCTCAGTTACGACTGATCCCCCCTTCTGTTCTCCTAAAAATGAAGTGATCACCCCAGGCGATAAATAATGACCGGTCCCTTAGGGCAAACTTCGCCAACATTTAAATATGTTTAAATAAAGAAATATATGCAAATACACACGCGAAATACATTTGTAGTAGTGTTTATTTCGTCAGTCAACCGTACAGTTAACCCGTATACTCGAGAATTACAAAGTAGGTCTCTGTAAAAGCTTAATTTCTAAATATAAACAAACAAACAAACAAAAATAGATCACAGAAATCGAAAATTGGGCAACACGGAAATCAGATTTCTTTTTTACAAAATTTTTAGTGGTTTCTTGTCTAAAATTCATGTACCAAGAAAAACGAAAATTAAACAAGCCATCACGTGAGATATGGACTAGCATCCGATTTAAGAGAAAGGGGAAATTAAAGGGGGATGATTACTACTAATTGTCTCTTCGCCGAACTTGTCTTTATGTTACCTTTAATGCCGAATTTTCAAAAGCACAACACAAGTATTGAGCTGATTATTGCTGTTTTTTTTTTTAATCACAGGTAACCGCACTGAGATGATTCTTGAGGCAGCCATCTTGATTATCCTCCTTGCTCTGGGCTGTTGGGTGTGTCGCACTCTCAGCACTCTTTCACCAGAAAACCTCCCACCTGGGCCCCGCGCCTATCCTGTGATTGGTAACATGATTCGATTGATGGAAAGACCACTTCACTTGGCTATGACGGACCTCGCCAAGGAATATGGCAAGATCTTTACTGTTTACTTACCCTTTGGTCAGAGGTGTATCGTAGTTAGCTCCTTTGGTCTGGCTCGCGAGACTTTGCTCTCAAAGAAGGATGATTTCTCTGGTCGGCCAGAAAGTTTCATTGGAGATTACCTAACACGAGACGGCAAGGGAATAGTTCGAACGGATTTCTCGCAAACCATGATCCTGCAACGAAAACTCATACATTCCGCACTTCGTGTGTACGGACGCGGACTGAGTCTGGAACTGAAGGTATGTGAAGAAGTTGAAAAGTTGTTTAAGCGGTTTTCCGCTCACCAGGGGAATGCCATCGATCCTAGAAACGACATCAATCTCATGGTATTGAACGTAATATCCGATGTTGTTTACGGGGAACGATACGAACCTGAAGATGAAGAGTTTCGGCGAATTGTGAAATACAATGACCTCCTCCTTCGACTCTTTTTTAAAGGCTTTAATATTCTAGAATTATTTCCTTGGGTGCGTTATTTTCCACTCGAAGAGGAGAGAATCCTTCGCGAGGCTCGAGAATTAAGGGACGCCGTGCTGGATACAAAGTACCGTGAGCACAAGAAGAAATTTGACGACAGTGAAGACAAAAATGAAATAGAGGTCAACAACCTGATTGATGCGCTGATAAAAGCTTTTTATGACGCCCGAGAAAAACATGGCAAAGTATCCAAACTTCTGACCGAAGATCACCTGGTAATGATGATGAATGACGTGTTCAACGCTGCCTTTCAAACCACAACAGAAAGGTTGCTATGGTTTCTAGCCTATATGGTCAATTACCCAGACATCCAAGCCCGCGTTCAAGCTGAAATGGATGAGGTCATTGGTCGTGATCGTCTGCCCTGTCTCGAAGACCGAGGAAACCTTCCTTACTTGGAATCCACAGTTGCTGAGATGCTCCGCTTAGCGACAGTTGCGCCTTTGTCAGTCCCCCACAAATCAACACGGCACAGTTCTTTAGGAGGATATGACATACCAGAGGATACAATGGTGTTGACGAATTTGTGGGCGATCCACCATGATACGGACGAATGGGAGACGCCAGACGTTTTCAACCCTGAACGCTTTCTTCATGCAGAGGGAAATTTCTCAGCGTCTGGTCCCAAAGGGTATCGCAGCTTTCTTCCCTTTGGAGCGGGGAGGCGTGGTTGCCTGGGCGAAATTCTCGCCAAGTCTGAGCTGTTTTTAGTCTCTTCCAGGTTGCTTCATCAGTTCACCCTGCAAAGGGCGCCGGGACAGCCGCTTCCCGATCTGACAAGTCACGTGGGCGCTGCAGTGATTCCTGGAAGTTATAAAATTTCCATCAAGAATACAATGTTTTGACATTCATGTGTGAGCGATTTCATAAAGCCTGAATTTTATACATTCAACATTCATAGAGCCCCATTAAATGCTAACACGGAGTAACAATAATTGATTAATAAGTTTGTGGACCAAACTTTGAAAGTGTAAGTTCCAAAAGGCTGTGATACGAAATGTCTGTTTAAAAT